>JADDOH010010515.1:0-79237 GCA_016648135.1 Agrypnia vestita
TGAAAAATTTGTGGTCTTAAAAAAATATAATAGAGGAGTAGTACGGTTGGAACCATTCTTATATTTTTCAATATAATCTCATTGAAGCTGAAAGCACTCTTTCCAGCGATACTTCGAAACTGATATCACAGTTTTATAGAAGGATTAGTCTAGGCCTTCAAAACAAACAGCATTATTCAAAATTTTAAATATCAAAAAAGGAGGTAGAATTCAGATGGTGCCATGACAAGTGAAAAATGTGGCTGGCTCATAAATCGGAAGCCAGTGGTATGGATCATGACATTACGAACGTTGCTGTGTCTCTTCATCTTAATTTCATTTCTCAATTCAGTTATGAGGCTAATGTAGTGTGGTCAATAAGTTGTCGGAAGTACCATAAAATGCATTTTGTTCTGGCAATTGCATCACATTTTAAAAGTTCAATTTTTTGGTAACTTGAATTTAGAATTATCGCTCAAAAATTTAATATATTTGATTTATGCAGTACCCCTACCGCATAAATCAAATATTTTTTGGGTCCCTTGGATTTAGAATTAACAAGGTTCTATTGTATAGATATTTTTTTAAATATGAACATTCCAACACTATTTTTGTAAAAATGTATGGGGGTTATGTAGATTCTGCTTAAACGGCATCGATTTGTCTGCAGTCAGTTTGTCAATCGTTGTACAATATAATCAAGTTCCTTAACTTTTTACAGTATTTTTGGGTTGTCATAGCCCCTTCAGAGTTTTTGGATTGTCATGGCCTTTTTTAAAAATATATTTTTGAATGCATAATCAACCAATATTTTGAAAATAATATAAAATATTTTTTGCATACAAGACAGACTAAGTCTATATTATTTATCCCATCTAGACCCATTAAACATCCACCAGTGAGAGAAGCAAGAGAAAACTTACAGCTGACACAGTCTGGGGTGACGTGCGGTGCATGGGCCCCACAGCTCCATCATCGTGGGCCGGCGCCCCTGAGATGAGATAGTGGTGGGAGGTGGGCTGGCCCCCGTACCACTGGCTTGAACCCGAAGCGCCTGAGCCATTGTAGGGAGAGTTTCCCTCACCCACAGTATATACAGGGTAAGACCTGTAAGATCAATTGCTTTTCAGATACTGACCTACAAAACCTGAAGATAAATATGAAACCTCGGGCCATTTTAAAACTTTTTAGTTCAACAATTTCCCAGTACTTAAAATATTAATTTCTTACAAAATTATATACCTCCACTAACCAGAATATGATAAAAGTTAGTGATGCAACGAATACGAATACGAATATTGTATTCGCTGGATTGTAGACATTTACTGAATATCCGATGATCATCACCCACAAAATTGGATCCATGGATTCTGTTGTTTATTTCAAAACTACACAGTATTTCTACGAGATATATTCTATTCTCCATTTAATTTTCAGATCCGTCATTAATAAACAGACAGTAAAATTTGCTCTCTCAAAAGTACGATAGATTAATAAATAAATTGTCAAGTCTTCATTACACAAGTAATATAAAGGTATAAATATTAGAACACCGTTTGTAACGTGGGTTCAGTCAGTTATCACTGATATACCTGAGACTGTTTGGTGTATTGATATATTTAATTAAATTTTACATAGCGTTTTTTTAAATAAATGATGCGTCAAACAATGTTGATACAGCTCCCTTTAAGTTGTTTTTTGACAAATGCTGAAGAAAGTAATCGTCACAAATTGCTAGTACAATAGGGTAATTCCACATTTTTTTTAAAATAGAAAAATCTTAACTTTGGTTTAGATATTAACATTAAAAAACGATCTTGAAAATCACGATTTTAAACTCCCGCCAAAACCATTATTTTCGCAAGAGACATTAGGCATCAATTTTTATGTCAATCAATCTGACGTTTAACACATAACAGCACATTCACATATAGTCCGTCCAACTTATCTGGAGAATAAAGGAGGGCGTCCCAATCGTTGTGGTACTGCCCATAGTCTAAAAATTATCTCATTTGTAGGGAATTTTATGCAAATTCGTTTTTTCTTAAACAAGTTATTAAGCAGTATACGACACGATAAAAAACAAAAAATGTAAACTAACGTACAAATAAATTTATCAAAATATACATTCGTAAAATACACAACGTCACAAAATGGCGTTTTTTCAAAATCAAAGAAAAATACAATTTTCAGGAAAAAAAACAAACAATAATAATTCTTTTAGGCCGACGCCACATTACGCAGATCTTCCACCGCGTTTTTTTCGTTGCGCCAAATCGGCAAAGCAAATAGATCGACCGATCATCCGCGTAATGTGTTTAATAAGCGCATATTGTATGGAAAGAAATGTAGCGATGTTCCACGACAGAATAGACACGGCGGAAGATCCGCGCAGTGTGGCGCCGGTTTTATTCGGTGTCTCATACCTAATGATCATGACCACCATGTTTAACTCAGTAACACCTAAGGATATCAATCGGTTTAGGGCCGCTGTATCAACTTGGTTTATAGTAATCTTTCGTTCAAAGCATAGATATTTTTCATTTTCCACCGATCAAACAACTCGCTCTCGTAAAAATCTATGCTTTAAATGAACTATTGCTATAAAGTAAGTTGATGCAACCAGTCTTTAATGTGCATAAATAAAAAAGTTTATTTTGAAAAAAGATGTTTATACAAATGAACTCGTTAATGAATTATGTAATAAAAAGTATAAATAATAAAAATTCTATGTAAAAAATTATCGAATAAAATATGTTCTAAAACATTTCTCATCTTACGGCTTCTAATTCAATTTTTCCACTTATCCTTGTTCTTTTTTTTCCGGGTGTAGATATTTTAATGCCCATTTCCACGGCCACTTTACCTTCTTTAACTATTTTGTAAATTGCCGATTCAGAAATACCTGAAGAAATTGTATAATAGTAAAATAAAAAACTAAGTATGGGAAAATCATTATAACTGCATGGCAGCACTAACCTGAAGTGGCGGCAATAAGTCTATGAACAAAATCAAACGGTATAATTGGGGCTTTTAGACGTTGTTCCTCTTCAAAAAACGTGTGCATTTTCAAGATTATTTCCCGAACACCGCTTTTAATGGTTTTTGGCATGGTGACAATCTAAAATTTTCTTAAAAAACTATCGAAACAGTCGTTAACCCCTCTGTAAACAAAGTCTGTCAAAGGTCTGTCAGCTGTAGATAATCCAATATGGCGTCGTTAGTTCCAAATTTGGTCATTCTTCAGATAAGTTAGACGGACTATATTTAGAATATTCATTAGTTTTTTACAAGCTGGCTTTTTTCTATAGTGCGTCCATGATGTCAGGGAAAAAGTTTTGTAGATATTGTATGGTACCCAAATGTAGAAATTCATTCCTGAATACTGAAAAGTGAATCCAACATTAAGGAATCAATTTTCGTTAAGTTATCGGATTTTCCTTGTGAATTTCTGTCCTCCCTTATTTTAAATGTATTCTTAGATAGTTATTTTATCAAAATAGGTAACAAACAAGGCAAAATCTGTATAAAAACTATGCAAACAACAGTAAAAACAAAGCAAAGACGACCATAGCAAATAAACAAATTACAGTGACAAACACCATAGATCACATATAATGGTTTATCTATAATTCTTGCTAAACAAGATCACGACCAATCGTATCACGTTTTAATGGAATCATATTTTTTAAGATTTTTATTATAAAAATTATGAATGAAAAAATTATCCCACACCATCCATACTGAGTTACAAAATATATTTTCGAAGGAAGCAAACACCTGGTGGTGGGATATAATTAAAATTAAATAAATAAAAATAACTTGGTTGAGCACCACTTATATTCGTTGTCGATTCCGACCAGGTTTCGCTACGACTGTAACTTCTTCAGGGAGAATCTTAACTGAGTTAAGATTAAGTTAATATGAAATTATCCTATTTAGATGGAATTAAGTATTGATAAAAATATTGAATTTTGTTGTCATCAGCACCAAATGATAATCATTGAGATTTGATTTTAACTTAAATTGATGTAGGAACATCTGAAAACTAGCACATAATCCATCGTAATGTTTTATAATTTATAATGAAAATTTAAAAAAATTAAAACCCACAAAGACTTGAGTTTAAGCATTTCATACAACACCGAGTAATGTGAAAATTATCAGTTCTATGAATGCTGGAGACATTGCATTTGGGCTGACTGACTTCCAATAGTTATGAGTTTTGTCAAAAATTTGCAAAATGATGTTACTTTTCGATAGATTCTCACTGGATCTACAATGAATATAAATTTTTTTAGAGATTTAACAGTGGCTGGAACTTACATTTGAGCTTGCCCTTGTTGGGCCTGCGAGTACAGCTCCTGGGACTCCACATACTGCACATGGTAGCCCACACCGCCGCCGTCACCTGCAGACAATAACACAATTATTCATCTCTCCCAATTCTAAATTTAAAACGTCATAATTTGTCTATGAAACTGGATGATTGAAAAAGAAAATAAATACATTGGTTGCCACACCCATCCTTTCTCAAATCTATTCTCCTCAAGGTTGTCTAAAAATAAATTGCTGTTATCAAAAGAATAAAATTGGTTGAAATATAACAAAATTTGAAATAAACAGAACAAATTATAAAATAAAATTAATAATAGAAAATAGTCAGTTCCATTAAATATAAGAAAAAGATTCATCAATCATAATAATTTCATACGAAAGTGGGCAATACTATAACATTATATTAATGATATCTGCCATAAATAATTTACTACAAATATTAAAGTTGTATTAAAATTAGTTGATTTTACATTGAAATTAGAAACAACAATTTGTGTAATATCAAACACCAGATGTGTACAAAGCGTTGTATACAAGTATTTATTGTACACAAAGGTTTACGAATACCATCGAAGGCAAAGCGGATACGCACTTGAAGAATACGGCTGCCTGTACCGTGCCATCTCCATGGAGACACCCCAGGATACCGAGACGAGAAGAGTGAATCTTCCGAGAGCGTACCTTTATGAGTGTTACCCGGACCGCTGTGGCGGACTGACTGGATAGCAACAGGAGCAGGTTTTATGCTGGCCACCTCTTCTCCCCTACCGTACCCCTAGAAACCTCCCTCACTCTCCCCACCCGCCAAACTCGGGGGAGGGGGAGCATTGATCTATGTTTTCTCCCGTAGGTAAATGCCAATTAGAATGACAGATATAACAAATCAAAATACATTCTCAGTTGAAATGCAACATAGCAAAATAAGGTTTATGGATATGAAGGTTAATAAGGTAAATAATTTCTAATAAAAATTATTTAACCTTTAAAGAAGTTAAACCTGTTTTGAAATGGCGTGCGTAGATTTTTTTAAATTTGTTCAAATGAAACAAAAATGTGTGTTAGACAACAATATTAAATTTTGCTTTTTTTATTTTATTCCTTTGTACATTTGGCAAGATGGGATTAAAAATATAAATTTATTTTCATCTTTTAAAAAATGTACATATTAAAAATTAGAATATTTATTAACTTAATAATTTTTTTGCAGTTATTGGGCCGTATTCTGAAAATAAGAAGATTGTTATTTTGGTGACTGTTACCCCAATACTCAAAAATAGGCAAGACATAGATTTATGATGATTCCATCTTATTCGGTGATTTAAAGATAGACAGGACGTATTTATTTGTACTCGTGTAATCACTTAATTAATTTACATTTTCGACTTTTGCAATTTTAAAGGAAATTTGAATTAAATTTGGAAAGCAGTCATAAATCTACACATCTAATTAGTGTAGTGTTGATAGAGGGGAATGTGGAGTAAAAGGGCTTCATAAATACGTGTCATTAAAAACCCAAGACAGGAAGCACAGATTGCATCCTGTGTTTTTATGTTACATATAAGATGATGCAATATCACTTTTCAACACCCAAGAGTTGTGCAGTAACGGCATATAAACCATTTAAAATTAAAATGGGTAAATCAAAATTTTGTTATGCATACACGGATTGTAATATCAAACCTCCATGATGTCTGGGTTTTCCTAAAGGAGACCTGTTTATTTGATGTCGAAGCAATATTAATAATGAAATATTTTATAATCAACACGAAAACTAGTCAGTACAATCTGGAGTTTTGTCTAAAATACAAGTTTTTGATGAATATTATGTAAAAGAAGTACTAATATTATTTTAAAAGTTGGTAGTAATCAGTTTGTTTCACACACATCTACTAATGTCTTCATCCAAAGAGTTCAAATAGTATTAAAGCCAATTTTTTCGTCACAATGATAGAAATATTGCCATTTCTCTATTTTTGAATATTGGGGTAACCATCACCAAATAACAAAATTGTTATTTTCAGAATACAGACGATTATTGTATTATACCGGTCTCACTACAAAAAGTATGAGTTGTGATAAATTTAAGTACATGATAAAACTTCCAATTTATTTTTCTTATAACAAGAGCGAAACAAGAGACAGGGCTTATGACCTGTCTTGGCTGGTTTGAGGATCGTTTACACCACGGCTATGTACAGCATTTCTTCCACCCCCCCTTCCCCTTTAGAGCGACATTTTTATAAATGTATTTAATGCATGCTAAGAGGCAATAGGAGTTCTTAGAGTATTCCGTTCTTCGGACCTGCGCAACTAGATATGCTATGATCTGGTAATTGAAGCCTTTGTTATTCTTTCCAAGAATCTATTCATATGATCTATTTAGTTCCAGATCCTTGAGAACGTTGTAAACCGACTTGGCTGGCAATCCTCTCGATTGGGAACATATATTGACCAAAGTCGAGTCAATAAGTAGTCTCTAGTCCTGCGCTTTTTTGATTATTGAAGACGAGACTTTTGATTTCCTACTTCCCTTCTCCCTGGGCCTCATAAACTTGATATTTGTAACGTTCTCCTTGGTTAAGCTCTTGTTCTGTTGCCAGGCTGGCACTCTCCCTGAGCATCTTGTCATGTCTATAAATATATCTGCCGTCTTACCAAGTGATTTTACACCCTGTTAGAATGTACCTTGCTGTGCACGTAGTCAGAATTATTGTGTAATTCACACAGATTCAATGTATTTGCAAATGTTGATGAAAAAATTGAGGAATAGGATAAATGCAGATGTTAATTTAGCTTCTTACATGAAGTTTTAAATGATGAAAAGATTGTGTAACACATTTTACTTTTAATGAGCCTTCAACTACTGATGACACAAATTAGGAAAAACGAAGACAAGCTAATGTTGCAAATCTATCATTTGCTGAAAAATGAATAGGCGAAAAAAACTAACTACTTTGCTGTCTTTTTTTGCATTTTAAATGAAAAGGTAAGAATGTCTGATCATTTTTAATTATTGTTGTAAATGGTTCCACCATTCTTTACCTATAACCCCGATTAATTAAGTCTACTGTATGTCGAGTTTTGCAATAAATAAATAATTATGCCAAAATTCAATTTTTTTCATTTACACTTTAAAATACCATACATAACCTATCTAGCAAATCATTTCTGATTAAAATATGTTTAATAATATTTTGAATAGAATGGACACCAAAAAGATGGGTTTAACTTAGCAGTTTATAAAGCGGTTGTAACCTATAAATAAAAAATTTCAATACCAAATATCAAACACAAATCAAATCAGAAATATGTACAAAGTTTTATAAATACATATAAAAGATCAAAGAAAAAAATATATATCAAAGAAAAGTTATACCCTTTGTTAAAGCGAGCAGCCTGACTCAATTTTGGATAAAAAAAAATGGGAGATTCAATCAAGGCCAGCAGTAACAGGGGTAGCTGCACGCTTTGTAACTCCTGATATAATGGAGATAATCCTTAGCAACAAATAAGGGATCTATACAGGTATCTAGGGTCTCTCCCCACCCATGATATCCACTCAGGTGAAAAAATCCTTTATTAATGAAATACACCCATTTCACCCTTGTACATAACCAGTTTTATGCTTTGAAAGGTACCTCTTTATTCATTGTCCATCTCTGATAAACCTGTGGGCATCATAGTCTGCTTGGTAGAAAGTACCCTGACAAAGTGTAATGACTTTAAAAAAAACATCTCTCCTTATGCATATACAATGAAAAGATGTTTATTTTTTACACATTTCTAACCTACCTTTCAAACTAGATAAAAACCCACAATATTGATTAGATTTTTTAAATTAAATTATGGATTTGATTGATTGATTGATACAAGATTGATTAGATTTTTTAAATTAAATTATGGATTTATTTTTTAGGTAAATTTATTATTAAGTCCACAATTCTAACATTATCTTCATGATAATGTTAGCTGAAAGCCCATCAATACGTTTGATGAAAGCCCATCAAAAGTTTGAAGAAAGTAATAAAGATGTATTTACTTATAAATTTACCAGTAGCATTCAGAAAATTAAAAAAGCTGTGTCCTAGCGTGAAAAAAAAAGTTTTTAGTGCATACAAAGTAAACAAGCAAATAAAATAAAAAAGGCTTGTGATTTATTTATCACTGATGTATAAAAAAAAATTAACAATTAATAATCTTCATGAAGAATGTAGTATCTCAAGAAAAGTTTTTAAGTCCTGTTGAAAAAATTGGGCCTTCATTGTTGGCATAATAACTATAGATTTGAAAAATAAAATAAAAATAATTATAGATTTGAAATTTTTTAAAAGATTATTGTGAAACAAGGTTACCTTTTTAGTTTAGACAATTTGATTTAGGTTGTTTTATTCATGCATAATTTTGTTTTTAATTGCTTATAAAAAAAATTTAAACAAAAATTCTCAAAAATGACTTAACTTGAAACGTATAATTACAGCAAAATCTTGTTAATTCAAAATTCAAGGGACTGAAAAAAAAACATTTCTAATTACTAGGAACCCTGTTAATTTGATATTCAAAGTAAAAAAAAAAAATTGCGGCGCGATTGCGAAATTCGCCAAAAATCTGAAAATTCATGAAAAAAAAGAAATTGTGAAAAATATCTGTTTTTGCATATTCCAAGAAATCATCACGTATAATAAAAATGGCTTTTTTGAAGTTTTAATTTATTTTACTTTAAAGAATGCAATATCTCTCTAGTTAAGAAAAGTAATAGATCGTTAATTTAAAATTCAAGCGACCCAAAAAACATTTAGAATTAATGCGGAACCCTGTTAATTCCAAATTCAAAGTATAAAAAAAATATTGCGATGCAATATTTCTTCAAAAATCGTGAACAACGTTTTTGCATAAGAAATCATTTCGAAAATGCCATATTTATTATGCTAATACAAGGATTGCGATATTTCCATTACTAAAGTATCCAATATTGACATATTTGTTGTTCTCACTTGCGAAAAATCAAAATATCTTTTTTCAATTTTGTCAAATTTCAAAAAAAATTTGTGAACTAGAATGTATTGATTAATAGCACAAGGGGCTTAAAAATTATTTCGAATTACGAATTACCGGGGTTTTCAAATAATCGGGGTAAATCTACTATCAAATTAACATTTTGGGACTTGCAGATTTGAAAATTTTTGAATTATGGCAAAAGTTGAATTATCGGGGTTCCAATTAACAAGGTTTTACTATAAATTCTTCAAAAACTAATGTTTATATGTTTATATGTCTACACACTAATGATCAATAAATCACTTATTTTATTGTTTACTTTGCATATCCTAAAAAATAAAAAGATATGTGTGACCCCTTGTCTAGAATTTGTAAGAAATAAATCAACATTAAAAATGTATCTCATAATAGTCCTGTCACAATTATTTTCATCATTTTATCAAGATTTTAGTATATTATACATCATATTCTGTCAGATAAATATGTATGTCATATTCATTTTTTTCCAAAATATGTCTACATGTAACTTATGCTTCATGTATAGACAGCTGGTACTTATGCGTAAAAGTGTGAAGTAGATTTTTAGTATGTACGAAACGATGAATTATATTTATATAGATAATTTTTAGAGAATGATAAAATCGTTTTACATTTTGATACAGCAATTAATCGGTTGACTGCCCAAAGATTTAATAATAAAAAAATTCTTTAGAATTCTTTGCAGTTACAGTATATTTTTTAAAATCCCTTGTAAAGTTTTAAATTTTCAGTAGTTGAAAGGTTTGGTCATGGGGTGGAAAAAAAAAGCGTTTGGACGGCGCCGTCCTGCGCAGGCAACTGGTTAATGAGCAGAGTAGTCCAGAAGGGTGGCAGGCACCTGATGAAATGGTACAGGTGTATAGCACCAATCGGGTATTGTCGTTTAGATCTCCCTTCAAATCACCTTCACGGAACTAAGCAATCACGTGCCAACCTAACAATACTTGTTACTGCCTCAGTACACCAGAAAAGGGTGGCTCCTCAATAATAAAGTATCATATTGCACAAGGGAGGGAGACGCAAGGATGGGGTAAACAGGTACTAGGGGGATGTTACCTGTTTACGGGTGCCCTGTCAAATATAATTAGCATTTCTCATTCAATTTTTTTTTGTCAAAATGATTATTATAGCATTAATTAAAACAAAGTCATGAAAAGTATTTGATTTTTGTTATTATAATTAAGGTACCATATAATTAACAATATTATAATTAATAAGCTGAAAAATTAAATTTTGATGTGAAAATTTAAATACTGTGCTATAAAATTCACTGTCTCGTAACATAGACAGATAGATGGATTTGATTGAGATTTCAATATTGGAGACAAGTTGAGTGTTATTTAGACAATGGCTATTTTTTGTCCAGGAATACATTTTGTACAGGGTGTCCCATAGTTGGTAACAAATACTTTACAGGTGGATTCCTGCCTTGATAATGAGTCAAATAGTAGATACATAGTGTTTTTTATAATAAATTGATTCTATGTTATAACATTTTACAGACATTATACTCCCCATAATATGAACCAAAGCTCGAGCTTATGGGAGGAATATTTACAAGCTAAATTAAAGTATAAAAGCAGAAACCATTTAGAAGTACTCATTTTTTTATTATACAGAAACCATTTGAGACATGTGGGCAATGTTACAATACATTGTTGTTCAAAATCAAGTAATTGACTTCTTTCTTAAACCGTTTGTATTTTGGAATGTTCCTTTCTTGAAATTTGTTTTGCGACAACAATGTATTGTACCATTTAACTCCCAAGTATGTATAATGATGTTGTGCCATGGTGGTTCTCAAAGTTGATATCTTTATTTATCCCTTTGTTCTATAGTCTATTACTTAAACAGTGTAAGGGGTGAGATTTACTTATAAAATAATCTTTGTAAATTTGGCATAGGGAGTTTGTTTTGTATATTTTTGTGAGTGATGGTACATTAAATTCTTGAAGTATATTTACAGTAGGATAGTCATTAGGTTTTTGAAAATCGTTTAAATAATTATTTTTTGCATTATGATTAATGGCTGTACAGTGGACTTTAAGCCCCTCCACACCCAATAATACCATACTGTAAGAGGGACTGCACCAACCCTTAAGAATAAACCCTTAAGAGATACTACTGTGAATTGTAAAGTGAATACTTAAAAGCATAAAAGTTTTAAAAATTTGTAGTTTTATATTATATTATAATTTAAGGACAATTAATTAATCAAATCCTTGCGATTACACTGTAAATACAGTTTTGCAAGAGGTAAAAATAAAATAGCAAAAAAAATGCATAATATACCATTTTAATAGTACTTTGTTTAATATATTACGTAGATTGTAAAAAACATAGATCAATTTTCTCAATCGTTCTACGGTCAGATTGACATGGTCTTGTCATTTGATAGTTTTTTTTTATTTTTATTGATGAAGTTAGTTTATTTCTAAATTTCTTAAAGTACATAAAAAAAATTGTCTAGGAGAAATATAGACACTACTAGGCCATGCGTAATCCATGGTTTAATTTTTTAAATTTCGCTTTAGCCTTTATAGTTTTGGTGTCTGTTGATTCCTCTATATGATTGCTAATTTTGAAAATTGCTTGAACATGTTTCTGGGCAAATGGATTGTAACACTGGTAGCTATGTTTGCGTAGTAATTTTATGATTTGATTTATTGTGTTTTAGTGTTTTTTTTAGTAAAAATATTACATTTAGATTTTATATTATTTTTGAACATAAGCATATATGATGATCGGTTATATTATTTTTTAATACAATCGTTTCAATTTTTTCTGTGTCTTTTATGTTACACCATATATGATCAACACACGATGGACGCTGCCCAGGCGGCATGGTGTAGCTATGGAGATATTCAATATCAAAGTTTGAATTTTTTCAACATTTCTGACTTACTTTTTGCAAAAAGTGAACTATCATTACAACAACTTATATTGATTATGAAAAATACATTTACTCTAATACAAGTCAAATAAAATGTTAAAAACTTTGCAAAAATTGAAAAAGGAATTTTTTAAAGGTTTTTATCATTTCATTTGAGTTGTATCTCCATAACTATTGATATTACGTCATGGTTGCTTGAACATTTTTGACTCATTATCAAGGCAGGAATCCATCCGTAAAGTTTTCGCCACTAGCTATGAGATACTTTGTATATTAAATTTGGCAAAATACCAAAACGGTCGGGTGCCGGAGCGCAGATCTGCGTGAAAACTTTTGTACCCTCTATGTGCCGAAGCGCAGATATGCGCCCCCTAAACACATATGCGAGTTCGGTATATTTTACCTGCCTTTATGAGTTTTTAAAGTTTATTATTGGTTGTATCTCAAGTTTTTGAAAGAAAGAACGAGTTCTATTTGTCAAGCAACCTCATTTGCCGCACAAACCGGACAAAAAATCATTACAAATGTCGTCTTCAAACCCCGCATTAATTTTGCTATTTATCTGTTAAAAAAATTGTTATTTTTAAATAAAAAAGTGTTAAAATGAAGTATTTCTATATATTTTTTAAATAAAATATAAAATAAGGAACTTTATATTATCATTTTCCATACATAACTTTTTAATATTTTGATCTATACTTCGATTTTTAAATATTATTTTTGTTTTCCTGACGAAGAAGCCATTGGCTTCGAAACATGTTGATTTTTTTCAATAAATAAGTGGTTTAAACAAAGTTAATTTATAACAATTATTTCTATATTCTTTGATATGTTTAGAACGAAAATATTGAAATACAATATCTTTAGTGTTATTGCTTCCATGGTTTTATTCGATAAACAGGTGCGTACATTTCTGACAGTAAATTTCGTTACTTATTTTCATAATTAATGTATAAGTAATTATTGTACAAGTAATTATTGAAATATAAGTAATTATTGAAGTCTGTATATTGAGAAACCAGAAACTGCAACTTCTTAGCGATTATTGTTAATTTTTACATGAATATAACCATCACAAAAAAGTGTCTAAAAAACAACAATTGGGCGCTAAATTGTGCGGCGGAGAGGGTACATTCCGCGTTACGTACGGCCAGCACCCGACCGGTTAAATGAGGGCAGTCTGAAAGTTCTTGGGTTAACAGTGCGTTAAAATTATTTTGTTTTACTATTTTTTATTTTTCATCATAAACTTCTCCCGAAACTTCAATAAACTTTGTCCAATGCTTCTCTAATAATTCTATTCCACCATAGTAGTAAGATTCCGGAAGCTCTACAAAATAACGGTCTACAGGTGCTATGGCCTCTCCATTTGATAAATATTGCTCACCAGGGAGGAATTTTTTCAGGTTTGGAAACAGATTATAGACAGAAGGAGCCAAATCTGGTGAATGCGGTGCATTTTTAAACAATTCATACTTTAATTCTGTTGACGTTAATAACAAGTTAAATTTTGGGATAATCAAAATACTTGTGTGAACACATGCATTGTCTTGATGAAAAATGTTTTTTGATGCTTTGAATAAAATTTACAAAATTTTCATCCAAGTATTAGAACTAAATGGTTTGAAAGATAATGTAAGTTGATTATTTTACCTTTTACAAAATAATTAACCAACAGAAAATTGTTGCCGTAACCTTTCCCGCTGATGGAACCGATTTTGCCTTCATGGATGCACTCTCACCAACTTCAATCCACTGTTTTACTGTTCTTTTCGCTCTGGCGTGTAGTAGTGAATCCAAGTCTCATCAACAGTTGTGAATCGTGGCTTAATTCGATCCAAACACCCCTGAGAATTTCCTAACCAAATTCGTAATTGAATATGGCCGTTTTACAGCTTATTTCATACAACATGTTACATACGGTAGTGGACTTAAGTGGGGACACTTTTAATAAATTGCATGTACGCGGTATTCATTCATCCATTTCAAAATTATCTTAGTATTTAACTGTAATTATGTTACCTAATTCATTTAAAAAACTATTATATGTTATATTTTGCATTTATAAGCGTATTCTTATAAAAAAATAATATTCAGGATAGAAAGCCAAAAGGGTGTTAGTGATTATTTCAAACGTTACAGGAGAGCAAAGTAATGTTTTGTCAATATTTATTTTATTATTAAACAATTTCCAAATGGACAAACAAATATGGAAATATAATATAAATATTTTTCTGATAACTATTATCACCCGATTTCGGCTTGAAATCGAGATATGGGACACCCTGTATAAGGGTTAATAGTTTGTATAAGAAATTATATGTATAATGATTCCATGTTGTTCGTGAGATGTGGGGTACATATTTCATAGTTATGGCTAAATATGTTAAAAACCAAACTTAATAATAATACCAAAGTAGGTGAAAATCTAGGTGCATTTGTTTGAATAATTCTAAATTAATTGCGTGTAAATGCTCTGAACAGAAGGCTCCATCTAAAATGTAATGAAATATAATGAAGCTTGCAAAAATGTACTCACCTACTGTATTGGCAGTCGTAAGAGAAGTGTAAGAGGGAGCAACAGTTCCTTTGCAGCATGAAATGCGGAATTATAATACCAATTTGAGGTCAATCCAAAATGAGACCTAGTTTACACATAAATTGTGTACATTCAATTTTTAAAATGCATAGACTAAAATGCAGTATTGAGCGACATGGCATCTTAATCAACTCGCTATCATAATTTTTATTTTTATGCCTCAACAGGCCAAGAGGCCTAATTACAGAAGAGAAACACACCATAAAACATCTGAGTAAATCACATACATTAATTACGATCTCACCGGGAATCGAACCCGGAATCCTCGGTGTGAAAAGCCAGTGTCATGCCCACTGGGCTACGAGGGCCACCATAAATGTATTTAAATGTTTAATTGGACCACATGGACCCTATTACTCGCTCGAAACTGATTTAAGATTTACTCTCATATCAGTCCCTTTCAGCAAAGCATTACAATATTATTTTTAACTTTACATTTAAGGTTATAAGAATTTTTATTTCTTAATTTATTTATGTAAATCCAAATATGGATTGATTTGATACCGATGCAAATGCATCGGTTTATAGTTGATACAAAAATAAACCATTTTTTGTTGGATGTTGACATATTCCTAAGTGTACATAAACCAACAAAGGGTATAAGAACAGAATAATCAAAAACACATTGATGCAACAATAACATGAAGAGTTTCTAAGGCACAGGCAAGTCTAATATAAATCCTCTAGACTTATTCCTGAAAAGTGAAAAGACCAGCAGAAACAGAGAATAGCAGACTATGAAAATATTTGGAGATACAGGAATAATGTGGTCAATTACACTTTTCCACATAATCACTGCCACCGTTCATATCTTTTCTATCAGAATTTTTCAATGGTGAAAAAAAAAGCGTGGGACGTGCAATGGCTTTTGTGGGTGGGAGGAGATGCATAAATAATAGCTTCTCTCTGCAGGTGATGACAGAAAAGTTTTTGATAAATCCAAAACATTTTTATGCCGTTGTAAATCCGCATAAGGGTTATGATAGGGTAATAAGAATACATTAATATTTTATAAGGTATTATTTGGATACTTATCAATCGTATCCAAATAATACCATCCGTAAGGCAAACGTGAGGAAGAGGGAAATGCTGCATATTACAATTGTGAGCGAGCAATTTTCCGCACACCACGAAAACAAATGATTTGACTGTACACAGGCGATTCACTGAGGGTATTAATATATTGGACCACATATAATGACAATAATTTAAGCTATACAGTAAAACCCCGTTAATTCGAACCCCGATAATTCGAAATTCGCCATAATTTGAAAATTTTAAAACCCACAAGTCCCAAAATGTTAATTTCATCGTATTTAGTCCCGATAATTGGAAAACCTTATTAATTCGTAATTTGAAATAATTTTTAGCCCCTGGCGCCACAAATATTTTAGTTCATATAATACAATTTTTTTTTGAAATTTGACAAAATTGAAAAAGTTTCGATTTTTTTCACACGTGACAAGAAAAAATATGTCAATATCGGGCACTTTGTTAGTATAAATGACGCGATCTTTGTATTAGCATAATAAATACATTAAAACTTCAATTTTACGTTCCTCGTTTTTGCAGTATTCTGCTATTTACACCGAAAAGTCGAAGTTCCGTTTCATCTCCATACATTCCTATAAAAATATTTCGTGCAATTTATACGGAAGAATATTTTCATTTCCCCAGGTTTTACAACGAAATATTTAGAAAATTTAACTCTATATTCATTGAAATTTGCGAGCAAAATTTCCTTTTTTCTTTCCAAGAATTTAACACGTCAACATTAGATAATAATTTTGTATTTTCAACAAGGGAACCTTTCGTGTTGGAATCCGGGTCGAGTGAATACATATTATGTTAGTAATGAAGTAACGTAAAATGGGGCAAACTATTCGCTGAATGTAAATGTTGGCTTTTTTCATGAGTTTTATGATTTTCAGCAAATTTCGCGATCAAATCGAGATTTTTAATTTTTTTTGTACCTCGAATTTCGAATTAACGGGGTTCTGCATAGTACGATTTTTTTTTTTGGGTCCCTTGAATTTCGAATTAACGAGGTTTTACTGTGTATATATATTGCAATGTAGTTAATAATTTTATTTAAACTGTACAGGATTTTTTATTTGTATTAAAAAATTTCACTAATATTTATTAATATTACGGACAATATTTTGTGTTCTTACAATAAGTACACAAATTTAAACATTTGGGTCAGTCAATAATTACACTATAGACATTCATTCATGTGGTAGTATTTATACTAGTAAACTATTATTTTAAAAAACAATTAAATATACATATTATGATTCATGGCATATTATTTTTGCTTTGAAAAGTATTATGTTAAGATTAAATAGTTAAGGACTAAACTCCAGATAAATGGAAAAATATCCTTCATAAATGGGTCCTTAAAAGAAGTGCAGATTTCTCACCGGTTACGGCGATGTAGTGCTGCCCCTCTCCCGCCTGCACCACGGCCACCTGCTGCTCCGAGCCTGGGCTGGAGCGCCCTGAGCTGCCCCCCAGGCTGCGTACATCCAGCACCGTTACACCATTAGCAGTCACCTGGTACACAGAACATGGTATGATATTAGCAATCATAACAGCCCCGAGTCTAGAGTACAGAATGATAGATTAATTGTAGTTTATAGTCAAATTTCAGCAATGCCACGGGCACTATTGCGCCCTGCACAATTTTTAGAGGTGTCAACGCTGTTGTCTTAATTGAATCGCACTTGATGCTCTGTTTTCGAAAGATTTACTCTAGTTTATCCCCTCATGCACTAACCATAATTTGAAGACTAGTGGATTATGCTTCTGGAGGGCCTGTGTAAGCATCTTTAATTTTAGTAATATAGTACATATATCATAATTTGCGTAAGTATAAAAATATTAACTTAAGAAAATAATACACCCTATACATAAAGAGGGGAAACTACTCTACAAGTTGAAAAATTTCGCAATTTTTTGTTTTGACCGGTTGGGTGCCGGAGCGCAGATCTGCGCGAAAACTTTTGTACCCTCTATGTGCCGGAGCGCAGATCTTCGCTCCCTAGACACGTATGGGAATTCGGCCTATTTTACCTGCGTATATGGATTTTTAAGGCTTATCATTGCTTGTATCTCAAGTTTTTGAATGAATGAACGAGTTCTATTTATCAATTAACCTCATTTGCCGCACAAACCGGACAAAAAATCATTCCAAATGTCGTCTACAAACTGCGCATTAATTGTGTTATTTATCTGTTAAAAAAGTGTTATTTTTAAATAAAAAAGGTTAAAATTAAGTATTTTTATATTCTTTGGTGTATTTAGAATGAAAATATTGAAATACAATATCTTTAGTGTTATTGCTTCCATGGTTTTATTTGATAAACATGTGCGTACATTTCTGACTTTATATTGAGAAACCAGAAACTGCAACTTCTTAGCGATAATTGTTGATTTTTACATGAATATAACCATCACAAGTGTCTAAGAAACAGCAATTGTGCGCTAAATTGCGCGGCAGACAGGGTACATTCGGCGTTACATACGGCCGGCATCCGACCGATTAATCAATATAGTACTACTCCCAGAAAATATATGTACTTGTTAAGTTATAGAGTGAATTTTCTTTTAATAATTTGTTGTTTTGTTTTATTGTGCATATTGTTTTATAATACATATTGTTTTATTGTGCGCACTGCCGTCAGTATTAGAGGTGCCTTCAGTCGCTATGGGCGTTCAGTACTCAGTACTTAGCCTATTATACTTCAGCAATTTCTTGAGCCCTTCCGAAATGTCTAAGATAAGGAAATTGTCAATTCTTCAACCTGTCAAGAAGCAAAGAAAAAGATTGATTTGAGCATAAAAATGACGGTAACTCAACACCGCGAAGGAGGAACAAAGTTTCAAGAGATTCAAGAAATGATTCCAGTTGCATAATGTTCGCGTGGTGGGAGAAGTAGCGAGTGCAGACAAAAAAGCAGTTCTGGAGTTTGTTTATAGTCTCGATAAAATAATAACGAATGAGGGTTAACTGCCGGAGCAAATTTTTAATGCAGATGAAACGGGATTATGAAAACGAATGCCAGCACGCCGTCCACCAAGAAGTCAAAAGCATGCCTGGATTAAAAACAATCAAGGATAGGATGCTGCTGCTGCTTGGCGGAAACATTGCACGTTTCAAACTCAAGCCTTTAGTAATTTATCATTCAGAAAATCCGTGAGCATTCAAAAATGTAAAAAAGGACACAAAAAACGCCCGTTTACTTTCGTTCCACATAAAGCATGGATGACGCAAACCATATTTGAATACTGGTTCATGAATTGTTTCATTCCTGAAATTCATAGATACTGTTTGGAAGGTAAAATTCCTTTCAAGGTTTTATTACTCTTGGATAATGCGCTTGGACATCCAACCAATGTATCTAATCTTCATTCTAATGTGAAAGTTATTTTTTGCCACCAAACACAACTTCACTCATCCAGCCTATGGACCAAGGTTCTATTGCTACATTTAAAGCTAACAATCTGAGAATCACTTTTAACCAAGCCATAATTGCTATAGATACTGACATCGAGCTATCATTGCGCGAGTTTTGCGAGTATAGTTTACTTAATTTTATCGAATGTAAAAATAAATAAACAAACAATACAAAAAAAAATAAGTCAAATATAAAAATGCATCGAGATTTCCAAATACTTATTGAATGAGCTGACTTATGACCTATTTGTCGGAACCGATCGCGGTCGTAAGTCGACGAAAAGCTGTAATGCAGTTGCTGCAAATAAATATTGGTCAACAATGCAAAATATTCACCAACGGGAAAGACAGAAAGCGAGTTATGAATTAAGAATTAAACAAATGAAACAAGAAAAGCGCTGACTATGCAGCACAAAATAGGCTTGTACAACTTGCATACTTAAATTAATTCAGCAAAATGAATTTTATGAGGAAAAGGAAGGCTTGTTGTTATGGATCAAGTATAGCAGATTAACCTAAGTTGTCGATAAATATTATTTTTTTGTACTTTCAAATTGGAGGGAAAGACAGAGAGAAAACTGTTTGACCGATCGATTCCGGCCTAGGTTATTAGTTAAATAATAGTTAACCATTCTATGCAAACTAAGAAAATTTAACCCTTTTAGTGCCATAAATATTTTGTCAAAATATGCTAAAAATGTCAGTAAAAAAGTGCATTACTTACCATTTTTGTTACAATACACTTATTTTCATAATTTTTTCAACATTCACTTCAGAAAGTTTCAAACTATGATAATAAAAACACAGAAATTGAACACTACATATTTATTGACAAGAGTGTTTTCTTACACAAACACCGTGCAGTCCTTTTTCACACAATGAGCAAATCGGGTTGGATCTTTTCACAACGCTACTGTCCTTACTGCTGCATACTACACATCTTCGTAAATTTCGTCCTGGCAATTTTTCAAAGCCAAAAGTCGGTTTCGATGAAGTACGTAATTTAGTTTTATTTTTTGTATCCTAGCCATTTTTCTCCTAGTGCACGTATAACGCTGAAAGTGAATTTTAGCCCGGTCATTTTACATTTAGGATTATAGAAATAAATAATAATAAGGGTGTTTATATAAAAAAGTGTGATTGGAGAAAGTTAGAACACAATTTAATGAATAAAAATATGAACGCAGAAACACGATGCGACGCTGGCATTTTTGGCACACTTACCTATGAGTGCCACAGTGCTTTTCGGCACTATAAGGATTAAAATAAGTGCAGACAATTTTTTTTTACATAAATAAGTTTTATGCGAAAAATCATTATTTTTTCATAATCTTATAATTTTTACTATTTCATATTTCTGAATTTTTTTAGTTCATCGACGACAATATTAAATAAACATTATAAAAAATAATGTTTTAGACAAAAATTGGAGATCCCAAAATTCCTGCCAATTGATAATTCCGGTTACGAGGCACAATATTAATATGTCTTAAATATGTTGTAAAATATTTGTATTTTTTAATTATAAAAAATAATTTATATTGTTGAAAGATGCAATAAATCTTCCCTAAAGTTACAGAAAGATCGGCTTTATATTTTATTAAAAAAAAAATTCACCTATTTTTCAGCGTCCTACAGTAGATTCCCCCCGCGAGACATTTTTACATAATTTTGTAAGCAGAACACAGACCCACTTAAAAAGTAAAAATCAGCAAATAATTTCATAAATGCATAGATGCATACAACATGGATGCTTGTACATATAAAGGATATTCAAGTAGCGCATTACCTGTTGGATAGCCTGCTGCAAGCTGTCTGCACTGGCGGGGATGACGATGACCTCATCCTGGGGGGGCGCAGCAGGGGGTGGTGAGGGGGAGGGCCGCGGAGAGGTGGAGGGCCGCGGGCCTCCACCCCGCCGCCGCACCACGGGACACGACGAGGACTTCACGATTATCTCGTCCGTTGGACAGTCAAAATCTGCAAAAACCATAATTTTATTTATTTTTAATATTAATGAAAAACACAGATAAATAATATAATGAGACAAACAAGGGACTACCCTGAAATATTAAAAAAAAATATATTATTATTATTGCCTTTTTCGAAAGTCAAATATTTTTACTTCAAAGTGAGCGTACTTCCTTAGAAAAATTTAAAAAAATATTACTGAGATATGGAGTATCAAAGATAGCACAGCAAATGTTCGGCTGTGTGCCGTCCTATCAATCCCCAGTTCCGTGACCGTTACGCAGGTAAACAGGTCCAAATTTAGAATTTGACGAGACCCTCTGTGTGCAGTGAAAGTGTACAGAATGGTATACGGTAGAGGGCCAAAAATTGTCTTTTATATGCAGTTTTATTTCAGTGTTTCGACCATGGTCAGAAAGTTACATCCAGCGGGGCAAAAGTAATTGAAATCTCAACCTATATCGCCGCTAGCATTTTTGAAGTACTCCGCATGATGTAGTTTCTCATCTCGAAAATCGGGTCCAAAGTGATGCAAGTCTGCGAGGACTTGAATACGCGCCGCATCAGCATATTGAAGGTGACACCACAGGAAACGACATAAGATGTCCGGAAGGAAAAGGAAATAGAAGACATTGCCCCTGCTGTGGAAAGTGCATTTTACGGACCGGGCACGACCTAGTAAAGGTATCATTTAATATAGCTTAGTCACCACAAGTTAAGGTCACGTTTTTTATTGCATCACATTTTTCTCAGACTGAGATTCAACTTTCCATTGACAATTTAATTCTGATTGTCTTAAAAATTTTCGCAGATATTGAAGATAACAATGTAGCATGTAGATGTTTTGATCCGATAAGCCATTTGTTAATAACACATTAAAAAAATTACAGATTTTTTAAGATACTATGTTATTAAATTGATAATAAAAAATAAACAATTTAAAAAAATACAGATTTTTTCAGACTGCTTTAATTTAAAAAAAAAATTTTTTTTTTCACATTGGATATGCTAAATCCATTTCATTTCTAAATAAGTAGATTAACTTCTTTTTTGTCTCAGAAAAACGTGCACCGGGCAAAGCTACACGGAAATGGACAAGACTTTTTTTTTTTAATTTTCCATAAAATAAAAGTGCCAATAAAAAAATGTAAAAATAATTGGTCACCTTGTAAAAAATCATCTAATTTCTGCCTAAATATCAGGCTCCCAGGGTGGTGCAACCCCTAATGTTAATGTTGTATAATAGTGGTCAAGACATAATGCAAAGCAATAGGAATAGACCCGGACATGTGTTTCAATAACTGTCAGAACTGAATGTTTGTCAATAAAATGTGAAATCAAAGATATGCAAAATGATAACAACCAGTTGCTTTGTACTTGTAATTATTATTGAATAATAGCTATTGCTTCGGGTACTGTAGGTATCTGCTATTTCCAACATTCTCATAATTTTTATATTATTATCTACACAAAACATAATTTGACTGCTTCATCAAAGGAACTAGAAAAATAATAAATAAATTACAAATATCATAAAAGTTGCAGTCTACTTCAGGTTACTCGAAAATGACATTTCTATAATTATGCCAGCAAACAAACCAAAACTTGTTTCGTCAACTCTAACAACTGTACTAACTCCCCGGATTATCCTGGAGAGTTTTGTATCTCCTTTAACCAGTACGGATATAACTATATGTAAATAAAATAAAAACTATGATAATAAGTAAAGGTCATTAAAGCCAAAAGCAAACTTTAAAACTCACTTTCCAAATAAAAAATATTTTCAAGACCCATTTTTTATTTCCTAAAAGCCGCAACAACAATGGGCTAACTGCAATTCACACAGCCAACTGACACTACGAGGGAACAGATATTCCTACCTTCCTATCGGGAACACCTACCCATACCGTATTGATCAAATAATCTTTGTGATTAGTGCTATATTAATTTCACCGGCCGATAGCATTTCCAACAAAACAATATACTATAATGTACAAGAGAGACAGTACGGGCTAGCAAAGGGGACATTACACACCTGTCCTTCAGGGGCACCAAACCCCTGAAAGACAGGTGTCTAAATAAAATTATATGTAATATTAAATTATATACAATTGTATGCTTATTCAGTTACCCTGTATAAACATATGGCTATTTGAAACCATTGATTCATTGAATAAGAAATGAGGTATTTTTTCATACTCTGTACGTGATGACAGACAAATCCCAACGTGCTTCATCAATATCAGTGCACCATTACATCAACACCTACAAACTTCAATAATAATATTTACTTTTGTTACAGACATTTGTTTGACATGTGTATAACTGTATTTTGCTAATATGCCCTGGAGATATTTAGTCATTTTTGAAAATAGCAATATTGTTATCCTAAAACTGCAAACAGACTAAGGATGTACTTGATAATCACGTGCATGTAATATTTCTATTTGTATATTATGAAACAAAAATACAATCTGTAAATTATCATTCTAAAATTGTTAAGACGCCGCAAACAATGTACAAAAATATTTGAGAATAGGAATGATGATGTTGAATTGTACATTTTCAAAGTGATTGAGCTATGAAAATAATTTTAACTTATGATTGTCAGTATTTGGTTGAAATCACTCAGCAATGACCAACATCCGAGCCATACTTTGATCTTTTTCAAAATCAATTAAAACTGGTGAATTTTATTTTATTTTATTTGGGACACATACAGTAGAATTTTAATTTTTTTTTAAATATAATATCAAAAAAATATTTGTGAGTATGACCAGTAAAGTTTCCTCGAAGCTGGTAAAAAAAAAACTAAATAAAAAACAATGATAAAGAATATGTGATAAATAATAAATATTTTAAAGATTTAAATTATGATAATGCATAAAATAGGAGGGGTGGGGAGAGGGAGGGAATGGGATTCAATTAAAGAAGTATCAAATCAATAGTCATAAATGAGATTACGGAGTTTCATTTTAAATAAAAGCAAAATGTCAGTAAAAATGTCTAGATTATTGAATAATAAAGAAATCTCTTCTAAATAAATGCTTCTGCATACATGTAGAATGCAAAAAATTCAAATGGTAGATTGGTTTGTAAAAAAAACTTTTACTTTCATTGAAATAAAATGTTATGGACCCCTGAATATATTTGGTTATCAGAAAAATTTGCCCTTCCAGTGTAACTAACAAGCCCTACCTTGCCGTGTTGCATTGTGTGGGGGGAGAAGCGTGCATGGGTGTGCACTAGGGTCTTGCACCTGGCGTGTGCGTGTGTGCGAGTCACCCCATTAAACTTATGCAGGTTGGAAAATTTTATCATATTCAAATGTTTTAGATTTTTTGTATTAAAATATTTAAGACTTTTTAAAGAAAGAATAATATTGCAAATTCTGTAATACGAGATTCATTAGCAAAAAATATATGAAGTCAAGTAATAAACTAACAGAAAGGAGTGTGTATTTGTATTTTATTAGAAAAAACCTGTAGTGAAAAATGTAGGAAAGTTTAGAAAATTTTCGAAAATATTATTGCAATCAGACTGAGGACGAAGAGAGATATCACCTGTCCAGTCATACATTTAAAATATTATATTCTTGTGGGGATTACTAATTCAATATGTATTTTGTTCATGTAATTCAATACATACTTTGTTACTATACAAGTTATAATTGATAATTGTTACTGTCTATAGTGAAATGCTATCAGAGAGATTAAACAAAAAATAAATGTGGACTAATAATAACATGACCCATTTGAACATTTTATTTTATTCACATTCCAACAACTGTGACTCAATAGGCCAGAGACTGCCTCTAGACTTAAAAAATGTATTATAAATAAGCAAAATTATTTTTAATTCTTTGTATACTTATGCATTTCTTATTTATATATTTAATAAATAAATTTTTTGAAATAGAAGTTTTTACCTACATGGAATATGTATCACATCAATATTCTTAGTGTTTTCAAAATAAGCTAAATTCTTGTGCTATGAAAATAGCGCAAATAATTTCCTGGAAAATCGCTCAACCCCCCCCCCAACCATTGGATCACTAGGTGAGCGACTTAATCACTAGACTAACAGCTACTCGTAAATATTAATAAGACCTTTAAATTTATATGTTCAGATTACAAAAAATTCAAACCATTTTGGCAAAATGTCATAAATTTTAAAATAATGTAGTACTGTAGCTTTCATTAATTAATTATTAATAATATTAAAAAGGTAAGTACAAAATTTATTATAATATAGAAAATTAAGAATAGCACTAATGCTCATAAGCTAATTCACATTCAAAGTTCTTAATTAGGTATTCAACTCCCATATATTTATTTTTTGTTAATGTCTAATTATAATTTTAGTTGTATCCTGATGAAGGATCCTTTGGCCACCAAACATGTTGATAATAATAATTAAAAATAGGGTTTTATACAAAGTGTTTTCTTTTTATTAATATAATTAATGTTACCGTATTCATGTTTTTCTATATTTTAAAAATATTAAATATTATCCTTTTAATAAAATCTCAATACTTTTTTGTATTTGTAGTATAAAAAATGTTTTTCAAATTAGACATCTTTGAGAAACTTTAAAAGGTAATTTATTAACTAAAATGTACTCACAAAAAATCCAACATCAATCAGAGGAAAGGTACGGCCCGGCACCGAGGGCTGGCACCCTAATATGTATTACTTTCCCCATTTACGTGGCAAACACACCAGAAAAATCTATGCAATCAAGAGTATGGGAAATCTATTCCACATAGATATCAGATGATCAGCATCACAAAGGATCATTGAGAAATAAAGAGATTTAATTTGAACCATGAATGTTCAGTGTTGTTTTATTAATTTTAGTTAAAAACATGCCTAATTTATTCACAAACAGTTGACATCTCTTGTTCATTTATTATCAACTGACCTTCTCAATATTGTAGTAGTAAATTCTACCAATAATTATCATTTTTTATAAATTGTTTGAAAACGAAGTAACTTTTTTCTTTTTGATAAATTTAATTTTTATAATTTTTTATTGTGACCTTGTTTTTTTTTCCTTCAATACTGTCATTGTAGATGTTTTCTCAACATTTTGTATATTAGTTATTTTCATAATTTAAGCTTTTTACCAATATCAATGTAAACGTCCTTAAATAAATAAAAAATGAACAGTATAAATGTCCTGATTTGTCTGACAAGATATCTGTTGAGGAAATACAGATCTCTAAGCTGAAACAACGTGTCGGAGCTCTACTAAAATCAGGAAGTGTCAGATTTACAAACCGATGCTAGCTAGCGAAAGTGGCTGATGCTAAACCGAGTAATGAAACTTAAACTATTATGTGTAATTTGTATTATTTGATGAGTTTTTAGATTTAATTCACAGATTTCCTTTGTATATCGGCAGGAATATTACAAAGAGGGTCGCTTTCATAGCAAAAGCTGCCCAGAATCAGTTAAAAAAATGTAAAAATTTGTCATTTCCGGTGTGCAAATTTTTTCAGATTCGTTCGAATTACTGTGCACCCACCTCAATCGTCATGTTCATCGGAGAAACAGATATAGAACAGCGACACAAAAATAAAAGACAAAAAGAGATTGAGGATAAATTTTGATAGTTAGTAAATTTTTATTTTTTTTATTTTTCTTTTTTTATTTAAAAATATAAAGGAAACCTAAGAGGTAACATTTACATGATTCAATATAAGAAATAATAATAATATAATTTAGATACAAAGTCATTTTTTTATAGTTGGCAGAGTTTTAATATTTTTGTCACATCTGTTTTTAATTTGTCAGTGGTCAGTTTGGTCTGTTGTGGCAGGTCATTGTATAGTTTTAGTCCGTTGCAAATTAGTCAGGATTGTCCTGTTTTTGTTTTGGCGTGTGTTATGTGATAGTTTTGAGCCATTCTAGTGTTGTGTTGGTGTTTTTCGTGTATTTTGTGTAATTTTATGTCTTCGTCTTGTATTTCGCCAATTGCTAGTCTGTGAATGATTTTAAGTGTTTCGATTTTTGTAATGCTTTCGATGTTTAATTATTGTGTTATATAGTATGTATTTATGTGCATTTTGAATGCATTATTACAGTTTTCAGTCGAGATAAATGAAATAAGTTTTATAAATCTTCTGGGTTTTTTTCTGGTTGACGTTTCGGATCCCATTGCAGGGACCATTATGAGGGCTGATGTGTTGTTATGAGTGTTGATGTTATGGTTAAGTATTGGCCTGCAGAACTGTGTCGAAAGCAAGCCACACTCATAACAACACATCAGCCCTGATGATGGACCCTGCAATGGGATCCAAAACATCGGCCAGGAAGGTCGTGAAAACACGACATAATACCCCAAAAAACACGAACCAGTAGATTATGAACACCAGTGAAGAACATTTTTAAGTTTTGGCACTATTGGAGCTTGATACAAAGCCTACTGAAAGCTACAATATATTTACACCAATATTCCTAGACATAACAGCGATATGCCATATATCAATGTACCTGACTATATGATTTTATTTTTACATAGATTTTTTTAAAAGTAAATATAAATTGGTGTTAGAAATAATCACAAATGAATTGCATACGCGCAGAGTGTGACAAATCACAATCCAATTATTCATATACGGACATAAGGCAAATTGATTTGGCATTACGACGAAAAGGTTCTAAACAATATTTAAAGTTCTATTACTAATTTCTTATATTATACATATTCTATCACTAATTTCTTTAGTTTACATACTTTCCCAGATCAAGATAATATTGGTTTTGTCATATGGCGGATGCTCACAAATACACATTTTGGGTTACAAAAACTGAAGTTACTTTATTAACCCGTGGTATGCCGGAACGCTGATCCGCGCTCCTACACCCGCGTGCATTTTTTTCTGTTTATCTATTATGATGTTACGGAATAAAGTTCAAAATACCTTTGAGTGTTTTCTTACTGAAAGAATGAAGGTTCTCAACCGATCAGAACGGTGTAAAAAAGTTAAAATTCATTCATAAAATGAATTAAAAGTAACCCATTTTTTCCATGATCGATATGAAAGGTGTGCACGGTTTTTTATTATTTATTGAAGTAATTGCTGATAAAGGTCTCTAAGTTGTTGTTTATTTTGTATTTTTGAAGTAAAGACTTTTTAAAAAGTGGTGTAAATCTTTGAATAAATTCACATAAAATTCTCAGTGTCCGTTGGAAGTGCGTGAGTCTTGTTTTCGGTTATTGTTATCTTATTTCACATTTATTGCGAATCATACATCATATGAAAGACTTTTGTTTCGTAGATTATGATTTTGGAATGTTATCTTTTCAATAAATCTTGGTTCACTCTAAATTTGTGTTCAAATCACCTTGCCTCATTGAGCGGATCAGAGCTCGCAATGATGCTCATTTTCAAATGTTTTTTATTCAGTTTATTGATATAATATTACATCGTTTTTGTACCTTCGGCCCTAAAATCTACTGAAATATGACCTGCCAGCCTCTTCATTTCTTGATAGGTGCTACAGTGCACATCTCCGATAACCTGGTCCATGTAGCTTGATCCTGGGCGGCTTCCACGATTATTGCCTTCAATATTGCCCTTGACAATGGTAAAAAGCAGGCCTGGATGCCTTATGTTATGGCCTATCTAATTCGCTCGTTGTTGGGCGATTCTGTTCAGGAGCCGCCTCTTTTCGCCCACCCTGCTCAACACCTCTTTGTTTCGGATATGCTCTGACCAATGGATCCTCGCCGTGCATCTGTAACACCACATCTCGAAAGCCGCTAGTCTCCCGGACATGCTCTTACCGATGGTCCATGTTTCGCTGCCATACAACAGCACACTCCAGACAAGAGTTTTAACCAAATTCTTCCTTTATATTAATATTAGGAGATTCAAATATCTTGGATTTTTTGTTGAAAGTGACTCTTGCTCGTTGGATTCTGCTTATAACGTATGCCTTTGAGAGGCCATCTTGGGAAATTCTGCTGCCCAAATATGTGAATTCTTTCACTTGTTTGATAGCGACGCCACTCAAAACAGCATGTGTAGACATTTTAGATTATAACAGATTATAAAACAAATTATCACACATTTTTGCAAAACAAAACACACGTATTGAAATGTTCATTCTTGACCATAGAACAGGATGAGGAATATATTTATCTTGTACCTTAGGTATTGTATTGCATGGTAAAGAGGAATGAAGACTTGTGCGCTAATAATTTTGCATTCAGACCATTTTTGCACCAGACAGAAATTTGGCCATTTGCATAAGATTATTTATCGTAAAATTAATTTTTTACTACACAAAACCAAATTCCATTAGAATCTTCATTATCTACATGTATATCTCCAGAATATTAATTTTGTCATTTGGATTGTGATAATAATTATGAATTTTTAAAAAATGTCTACTTATTCAACTATCTACAAAAGTCTGTACTTTACTTTGGTGTAATCTACGTCTTTGAAACCTTGTAGTTATATAATTAAAAAATAATTAATATAATTACATACAAGACATCCGGCATAAAAATTAGTTTAGTTATAAATACTTAAAAAGCGTAAGTCAGTGAATAATTTGACTGACAATATCACGCTGCAATCGCAACAGGACGGAATGAAAAATATTAATTCTGAAAGTAATATATTTAAGCGAATATTTGGGATTGATAACTAAAAAAACATATAATTGATAAAGTATACCTGTCAGCCATTTTATTAGATGATCCGCACGTCAAATCACAAAAATAACACAAAATATTAAAATGGGGCACGACAACGATCACAATTAGACTCGACACAAAGCAAAGTCAAATATTTATTTTAATGATATATCATCGGGCGAACAAATGACCATTTTATTTAATTTCTTAGGTTTATATCAAATTAAAATGTGAAAAGTACCCGAGTTGTTGACTCGTTGCTACGCCAGTCGCCTAGGCTACGGTCTAATGGCCGACGCGCACCGGCGACGCATGCGCGCCAAGTTAATTTAATTTAACCCGATGTTTGAATGTCATTTTTGGATAACAAAATTAGTTATAATAAAAAAGAGGTCGGGTTGTTTCATATTTTATTGTACCAACTAATTATTAAAATGAAATACATGATTTATTTTTTACCTAACCCAGTATCCAACATTACACTTGGAAATAATAGTTGCATCCTATGAGTACGTAGGTCGTTTCAATTGGACACGTTGTGCCCAGATTGTGCCCTGAACAAAAAGCACTTTTGGTTAATGCAAACGACAGCACTAGATCAAAAAGAATAGTTTATAATATAATCAATTTGGATTGCTTTTTAAATCACGATGAATTCCTACAAATTTCCGTAGATCTACACTTACTGAAAAATTGAAAATAGTTTTCTTACTCTCATATTTAATAACAACTTCCTTGCAATCCGATGTTTCTTTGTAAACATAAACGACATCATCTTCAACGTCCAGGAAACAGAAATAATCACTCATAATATTTATATATCACCAAGACAATAAATACCAAATTTATTGTCTTGGTATCAAAAAACAATTTATTGTTGTGGAACATATTTTTGAATTTAATTTTAACTTAGGAACAGTAGGTATGTTGTAGGCTTATTTTTATACTTTTAGATCAGCCATACTCAACCTGCGGCCCGCCAAGCTTTTATATGCGGCCCGAAACACATTTATTTTCAGCAACGTTATTTAAAAAAATCAGGCATTTTAAATTTTGAATATCTTGAAATATCCGCGAACAAAAAGACAAACTCCTATCATTTTAAAACCAGCAATTTCTATTGTTTAAGAACGAATTTGTTATTTCAACCACAGACTATGTTTTGTGTTTTTCAGGTAATTTTTTTAGTGATCCTCGTATTCCACATTCATCCATTACCTACTATCAGCGAAATCTCATTTTTCAGTGTTGCGAATGCTTTTTTATGAAATCTATAAATATTATTCCTACCTTTTTTGCGAAACAGCGCGACACGCGGAAGAGCTCCAGTTTTTTGATAAAATATGAGGGAATTACGAACTTGATGAACATTTTCCAATTTATGAAATATGACCTCTAGGTTAAGGACCTATGTGTTTTCTGTTAGAGTTAAGATTGTGTAAAAATATAATTAAATCCCAATCAAATCCACAGTAATAAATATAGCGGCGGAAGCGCCGAAGGCGGCCGCGTGCTAATTATCGGACCATGTTTCCCTTTGTTTAAAGGAAAAACTGATTATTTGAATTTATGTTTATTGACTTTAGTTGTATGTACTTTCTTCTGTATGTATGTAATTTCATTTTTCTTTTAAATTGTCTATATTGTGAAAAATGTTCTCCACACCTGTATCTTGTTGTTTTAAGGGTGTTTTCTTATGTGCTGTATGTTTTTGATGTTATATTTTTTGTATAAATAAAATGTTTTCTTATGTTTTTATTGCGGTAAATTGTCCGACGAACCTATTTGGGGCATTTGAGAGAGAAACAGGCATTGTCTAGACGTTATTTGTGAATTACAGCCAGGCGGTTAAAATCCCGCGGACACCGAATACCCAATTCTATGGCTTTTAATAGCCGGGAGATCGTGACCATAATCCGCGGTAAAATTAATGCGTCCTGGCTTAATTAATTAGAATTTTCTGCTATTGCGTCGCAATTTGGCCGAAAAACACGCCGATGCTGTCTAGGAACTCAGCGAAGTCAGCGCATGGCCCCCGAGTCCCGGCTAATCAGAGCAAGAGGAACCAGATGCACTAACAGGAGAAAAGTTTTTTCGGGGACTTAGTTTTTTAAACTCGAATTCCTGATCCCTGACGCTTCCGGACATGATTGTGATAATAATATCCATATGCGGACGCGTCAGAGGAATCCATTAATGATAATTTCATCTCGGTGCGCTACTGAAATCAGCATCCAAAAGGCTGCCAAAAACTGAACAGGGTGTGTGCTTTTTGCATTTTGTCGCGTGCTTTAACCGTCGCGCTGTTCAGTTTCACGGCTACCTGATAGTCTGAAATTGGTGTTTTATTTTTTAATCTCCTTTGTGTTCCTTTTGTGTAAATTTGTGACTCACGGAGCTAAACGTACCAAGCCACCCATATTTCTATGGTTTGAGTCTTAGATTTTTAATTGTTGATATTTTTCCAATTAATTCCGTAAAAAATACCGCATCACCACAGCCAGGTACCGGGCCGTGTAATCACCCTCATGTACAGTTCTTATTAATATCGTTGTGTTCGCAATTTGTGCGGAACAGTGCCTTTACGGTTTCCCGCCACACAAAAATCTTACAGGTACGTTAGTTTCGAGTTTTATTTTTTACAGATAAGATTAAAATAAATTTCACTTACGGAAATAAGCCGTTGTTAATGTTTGAGCTGGTATTGGATGGTATGTTGACAAGCGATAAGTATTATTACCATTCTGTTATAGTTCAAAAAAACATTTGTTGATTAATCAAGTGGTGGCGCCCTAATCTCGAATCAAACGGGTTTCAACCAATACTGTTTTTTTCTGTAAGATTTTTTTCGTCATATCAGTATAATGTCGCGGCCCGCGTAACTTAGCAAACATATGAATGTGGCCCGAAGAAAAAAAAGGTTGAGTATCGCTGTTCTAGGCGATCATGTGATAAAAACACAGTAAAAATGTTGGGTAAATACCTATTATAGCCTGAATGTAATGCGAAAAAAAGAGGACCACGTAAAGTTCGTGGACTGGCAAATAATTGAAAATTAAACTGCCCCACCTGGCCCCCCACTTCCCCAAAACTGTTTTAGAAGCTGTTGCTCCTGTATTAATTTCACTCAGCAAAGCATTCCGATATTTTTTTTATTTTTATTCAAAACTGGTATTTCGTAAATCGTAAACAAAAGTGACAATATAAAAAATGATCATTTTTCTATTGTGAAGTGTGTACCTACATTCGTATATCTAACGTAAACTTGGAAACCATGCATTATGCAAAAAACCTCGTTGTCATTAGTAATATAGCAATGAGGGTTTATGAATTAGGATACGAACATGCCGAAGATGCTTCACTGCGATACCTCGCGGTCGCGGTTAAGCTCGCTATCTCGATGTCACCTCCATGTAAAACAAACGCATGCTAGTAGATACGCACGCACATGCCGAAAGACACCTCGCTGCGATACATCGCGGCCTACATGGAGGTTTACCTCGATTCTTACGTGAAAACTAGGGATGGGCGTTGAATGGACGGATTAGTTGAAATCAACCGTTGACGTTGCATCGACGCGTCGACGGTTTACGTTTATCGCATGGACTAGTTGAATTCGTAGACGGTGGACTACGGACGCCGTGGTCGGTGGACGATTCGAGATTCAACGTAATGCAAAGCAACGAGCGAGAGCAAGACAAAATAGAGTGCAGATCTGTGTACACGAACTATGACAGAGACTTGAAATTTGAATGCATGCGTAGGGTGAGATAGGCTTAATAAGCTATTATCTATTATTTTTTACTTGATTTTTTGCGATGTGCACGTGCGACGTTTCGGTGAATTCCCAATTTTACGCTGTATAAAATAAAACAATTCTGTTTAATTATTTTATTTTTTATTGAACTAATATTTTATTGCTTACACCTGATATTGTTGTGTATACCTACTTCTTTCATTATTATATTAGGTCCTTACATATGAAATTGGCGTTTTGCCGTACTGACAAATTTGATCTCAAATATCTTCTCTTTGGTTAGGAATTCCAAATCCAAATTTATACAGCTATTTACTCATGTATTTTTGTTTTGAAAATTATAATTCATTTGTTTTTTCCTCAATTGTTTTTTTCTTTGGGTCACTCAGCTTACAAAATGAAAAACTTGAAATATCGCGTATTTACGCGTACGAAGTTCCACCGTGGCACCAGTTGCTGCGAAAGAAGAAACGGCTCTCAAGGATTTAATGATGTGTATGGCGATGTGCGCCCAAAAGAATCACAGTCGTTTTCGTTCTGGAAATGTCGACCTGCCAGCAGAAACAAAAGCCCCGTGGACGCACGCCGTGGAGAGACCAAAGTTGATAATGAAGAATTGAAGGCTATTGTGGAAGCGGAACCATCGCAAACCACATCCGAGTTAGCTGCAGGCTGCGGTGTTAGTGATAAAACTGTTTTAATCCACTTGAAGCAAATTGGTAAGGTGGAAAAGCTTGAAAGGTGGGTACCTCACGAATTGAGTGAAGCAAATCAACAAACGCGCGGTGACTGCTGCGTTGCATTACTCAACCGGCACAATAATGAAGGTATTTTAAATCGAATCATTACCTGTGATGAAAAGTGGATCCTGTACGATAATCGGAAGCGCTCATCGCAATGGCTGAACCCTGCCGAAACAGCCAAACCATGCCCCAAGCGAAAATTGGCTCCAAAAAAGTTACTTGTGAGCGTTTGGTGGACTAGTGCTGGTGTAGTTCACTACAGCTTTCTTAAAATTGGCCAGACGATTACGGCAGAGTCATTGTCAGAATGCAAACAATGGATGTGAACAGCTAGCTGGCTACTAAATCAACCGAGGAGGGTTAATCGCTCTAGGGGCCACTGCTGACTTTCATGATAACGCTAGACCCCCACACTTGCACAACAGACGGCTCCAAAATTAGAGGAGCTTCAATTGGTCATGTCTACGACATCCACCATAATCTCCGACCTGCCCCAACAGATTACCCATTTTTTTCGAAATTTGGATAACTTCTTGCAAAGGAAAAAATTCAACTCCGATGGGGCAGTCCAAACCGCCTTCAAAGATTTTATTGATTCCCGTCCGAATGGTTTTTTTAGTAAAGGGATCGATGAACTACCTATGAGATGGCTAAAGTGCATAGATAGCAATGGTACATACTTTGATTAAATAAATATATTATAATAAAAAAAAATCGGCTTTTTGTTCCTCCCATACTAAACGCCAATTTCATATGTAAGGACCTAATATATAGAAAGAAGTACATAAAACAATACGTAAAAGCCTATAATGTGCGTAAACAAATAAATAATACAAAATTTCTTTTTACATATAAGCACAAGTAGCGGTTTTACTTTCCCCGAAACTATATTGCTTCGACTTCTGTAAATTTTAAAAATTAACGTAATAAAAATAGACAACGGTTGAGTCGTCGAGCAGCGTCGCGTCGAACTGTAGACAGTTGATCATCGTCCCGATGTTTAGATAGAACGTCCGCGACGTCCGCGTAACGAAGTTGACGCGTCAACTAGTTGATCGTCTCGTCGATGGGCGGACGTGGACGGTCTCGTTTCGTCGACGGTAAATACGTCGACGACCCATCCCTAGTGAAAACAAAATATTTTGTTTTTACATCGCGGTCGACCGCGAGCAGCGATGTGATCTGGCTCGTGATTGGTCAAATTCGCCTCAGCCTTCTTTATTTGAAAAATCGTATAAAATCAATGTAGCTAATTGGAAAAGGCGTCATTATCATTTTTAATCCCGTATTGTTCATGTCACGATCGCTGTATCTTTTAAACTGTAAAATAAAGGTATCTTTTAAACTGTAAAATGAACATTACCTATTTATTGTTTTTATTTGGTGATTGTACTAGGAATTTTAGCGAAAAATAAAAAGAAGTCAATAAAATGTTTAGGTTCTTACTTTAATGTTTACTTACATATGAATTACATTTCTCTAGTTTTAACATAACAGATTAGCTGCAAAATAATCAGCAAAGGTGTTACGAATCGTTTTTGCGTTTTAGCGAGTGTCGACATCGAGGTAGCGAGATGAAACCGCTACCGCGAGGTATCACAGTGAGGCATCTTCGGCATGTTCGTTTAGTAAGGACAGCAAACCCTCCTTAAAATGTAAGGGAACCATAGGGGAACCCATCATAAAATGACAAAGGGTGAGAAAAAACACAGGTTCCACCGTAATTGAATTTTTTTATTAAAAATTATGTTTGATAAAATTGATTTTTATTTATAAATGATTAAAAATAATGAAATATTTCACAATTAATAAAATTGAATAAAATAAAATAATAATTGTAATTAAAAAGATTTTTATATGAATTTAAAAGAAAGACATTTTACAAATTGTCTTGATGTGTAAAAATTAAATACCTACTTAAAGTAAAGTGACATATCGACGGTCCCTACTTATAGGTATTGTCCAATCTTAAACCATCCGGTTTACTCTATATTTTCGGATAATGTTAAAAAACAGTTTAATTTATAATATTTGCTTTTATTAAAACGAAAATTTCATTCCTTTAATATTATCCAAAAATATAGAGTTAGTTGGATGGCTTAAAATAATAAAATGAAAAAAGAATTTTTGCAGTTTTGACAGAATAGGTACTTAAGGGCCGTCGATATGAACGTATATTTATATTTAATACTAGCTGTTCGTACCCGGCGTTGCAAGTGTTAAGGATTAAGTAAAAAATAAGTTTGTGCGGGAAAACAAAGGTTTCCTTGTTTTCTAAAAAACAATGTTTCCATTTAATGTTAACATAAGTTATTGTAACATAACTGTAATACTTAGATATATGGTACCGCAGACTTTTTTGTAGATATTAATGTTCTCTATAAAACTGTTGTACATTACTTTGCTCTATTGTCAACAATTTCCGCAGCGTACGCGGTAAAAGTTTTTTTTTGGTATTTTTTTCACACGTTGGGTTACATTATCAAAGTTTTCATACGGATTTCTAACATTTTTAAAATTATTCTATAGCCTATGTTCATCAGGGATAATTTCTAAATGTGAAAGAATTTTTCATATCGGTCCAGTAGTTTCGGAGCCTATTCAATTCAAACACACAATCAAATCTTTCCTCTTTATAATATTAGTATAGATAGTTTAGTTACATTTTAATCGATAAGTTTATTGCAAATTACAAATATTTATATTTAATTAAGGCCAAAGGAGGCGTGTATGATAAAATTATAAAAATAATTAATAAAATTGTGTCGAAAATTAGTTACAAAAATAGTTTTTCTAATGTCACAGGTAAACATTTTGTCATTTTAGGTAGACCATCACTTTTATTATGTGCCCATAAAGAACATAAACAGCTTTTAAGCATTCTCCTGACTTGGATCGGTTGAACAAATTATTACAAAAGATGCAAGGAGCATCATAATCGTTATCGCACTAAGAAAAATGTGATAGGTATATTTGTTTTATTTCCGGTTGTTTGTTCAGGTGTAAGAGTAATTAATAGTCAAGAAAAAACATAGATTTTCGCGTTTTTCGCCAATCAAAACACCCATTTACGTAAAATGCATTTTGTTTAACTATTATTCCAACTTAAACAACCGGCTCTTAGAAAGTAAAGTTACAGCATCTGAAATTTCAACATTTTTTTCGCCCGAATAGCAGCTTTGCGATTTTCTTTTTTGTCTGCTGCTTTACTCATTACTTGTTCTACATATGAACTACAGTGGTACCTACCTCGATATACGAATGTCAAACTTGGTGATCCTCAAGCGGGTCCAAATAGTGAAAAGAGAAAATTAAAGTTTGTTAAATTTTCATTTATTTCATCTAATTGCTTTTTTTCTTTGGGTATGCATTAAGCAGTGTTTATATAAATTATTCAATTCGATGTATAGTAAAACAAAGTTTTTTTTTAATGAGAACGGAATAATCATTTTCCCTTTCAAGTATCTGGAACGGATAAAAGAACGTATATCGTTGTACTCGGGATCCTTCATGTTTCCGCTTTAACTCTACCTACCTAGTCTCCTTTTTTGGAATAGGAAAGAACCTGAGAAATGTCAGCTATCCAAGCTCGTAATGTATTTTTTAGAGTTATATCAGATGACTTCGTATGACCTGTAGAGATAGGAATCGAGTCATCAATAGTCGTATCAACATTGACATTTATTGGATCTCATTGTTACGGACAGGATTAAATGATGGCCCTGAGAAGGGCCTTTACAGAAGAAACCGAGAGCGAGCTCCATAGCTCGATGCGATTACCACCAGTGGAGAGAGACCGATGACGTCATCCGTAGAGCCGGCGACCGGCCCGCCTGGGTGATAACGTCAGCATTTTCCCGAGCAGTATAAAATGGCACGAGAATCCTGATGAAGTTTTATTTGAATAAATAAAACAGAAATGAATGTGACATATTGGGTTTAATAATATTGCGGTATTATTATATGATGGCAAACCAATATTTTCTGCTGAGAAACACTGAAATATTTATAGGTACTGAAATATTAAGAAAATTATTAGGTTAGCATCAAATAATAATAGTAGTGTTGTCTCTAATAAACAAATAAAAATAAATCATTATTTTTCTCTCACTCTTCACTTTCGGCTCACATAGTGCGGTAGTTTTGGCCACCTTTCTTGAAAAACATTATTAATTAGTTATTTACGATAATATCCCAATTATAATATTTCGTCGTCTTTCTGTTCGTTCATCCGTCCGCCCGCGTAACTTCCTGTAACGTCCGTAACTTTTTTAGAGTAAATTTTTTTTCGAGAATTTTTTTGTTTTGAACATTTTTTTAATAAACTTTTTTAGAACATTTTTATTTTGGGAAATTTAAAAAAAAAAATTAAACCGAACCGAAGTGACATGTATAAGTAACATTATTTTTGATGGGTTACGACTAGTTTGATTATAAAAACCATAAAAAGAGGTCAACAAGTCAACTTTCCTGGAGTACCTACTTGGAAAGTAAGATTTAACCAGATCTACTAAAATATTTCTAAGATTTTTATCAAAATGGTTTAGATTAGACTAGTTGTACTGAAGTATTAATTCTATATACAGTATGGATAGTTCTATCTATAGCAGTTAGGAAGAGTACAATAATCGAATGAGTTGAATTCTTCTAATATACTTTCTCAAAAAGTAGGTATCCTTAATGAGACTCAGTTGTCCTTTGATGCATCAACCATTGATTTAAATTCAACTACAAGAGTGGATCCAATAAGTAATGTTCTGCACAAAATACCAGTTCAAGAAGACCCATTCCAAAAATAAATTCATTTGCATCTTCAACAAATGATGTTCAGAATGAATTGTCCACTCAAGCAAAATCATATGCCTCGTAACTATATTTCTGTTTACTCTACTTCACAAATTATTATTATTACGACCGCCATGGCCATATATTTAGTTAATAAAAGTGTAGTCTGGCCAAAGAAAAAAGTAGTAATACTATGCGTAAAAGAGACTAAATTTCTTCTGGCAAGTTCTAAAATGGCAGTTAAAGAAGCAGAAATTGAAGACAAGGAAGAGAAAAACAATTAAGAAAAAATAGAATGAAGAAAAAAGCTGTCAGTTTGAACAACAGAAAAAAAACTCTTCTGGTGCCTTCGGCCAAAATGGTCATAAAAACACGGCATAATATTCCAGAAGATACAAACCAGAAGATTTTGAGCAGCCGTGAAAAGCTAAGAACATTCTTAAAAAAAAACTCAACAAATGAGGAACAGTTGTGGATTTATTAAATCAAGATCTTCGGAAAATGAAGAATTAGAAAGAAGTCCAAAAGAAGGAGACTACGCATTAGTAAAATTCAAAAGTAGTAAAAATATTGTATCCTGTTGCGTCGGAAGACAATGATAATGGTTGTGAAATAAGTTATCTCAGGAAAAGAATGAAGAGTACCTAATACATTTGTCATGCCACAAATACCTAATCTGGCATCTATTGCAGAAAATAGTATTAAAATGATAATATCATTACCCGCTTCCACAAAAGGGACTAAATTTCTTTCTAAAAATGTTCTCAGGTTTTCACGGCCATTCAGAATCTTCTGCGTGTAGTTTTTTGAGATATTCTGCCATGTATATATGACCTCTCTGGCCGACGTTTCGGATCTCATTGCAGGGTCCATCATCAGCCCTGATGATGATGGACAAGCAGAAAATTCTTTCTTATCTTTTCAAATTGATCTGTCCGGGTATTGGGTGGCATTAAAAGTTACCTCATTCTTTAGCTATAGGCACGACAAGATCATAATTATAATATAACTCATAATTTTCCTATAGTTACTTACCTATCTTGTTTTATTTTTATTCTAAATATTAAGAAACCTTATAAAAACTGAAGTGGCCAGAACTGGCACAATAACATGGCCAAAACTAGATAAAAAGTGGCCAAAACTGGCACATTTGGACACATTTCAAGTTTGATGTTTCTATTTTAAATTATATTAAAGTTTATATATTTTTTCTACATTTTCAAAAGAGTAACGAATGTGCTATATGGGGAAATTTAAAAAATTCGTTTCTAACTATTTCTGAGTTCGTAGTGATGCACAGTTGGCAAAAAATATCTTAAAGTGGCCAAAGCTGGCCCCTCAACTCTATCTATGTGTATTTTTTTCACAAATTCACGTTCCTGTTTGCTCTGAACTTTCTTAACTTGGTTAATTGTCTGTGATTTTAACCGTTTATACTATTTTTCATCCATGTGGCAATTATTTTGATTTAAGAAGGAAAATTTTACATGTTGTTACGAGCCATCCTCCCTTTTTTCAAATGGATATTTCTGGTGTTCTTATCTTATCTTATTCAAAATTGGACTAAGAAAATAACATCTAAAATTTGAAAAATGAGCTATTTTTTTACATTAATGCTTTCAAATTTTTACATTATTTTTACTAAGATTTTATCATAACACTAGCCGTGAAAAATCACGGGACGTTATAATAATTAATAATGACCTTTGCGTGTAACCAGAACCGCGCGCCGATTGAAGTGTCACACTCGGGCGTCCGGGCCTCGTTAGCGGCTAGACATCACCAGCTTGATGTTATGATTCCAGCGAATTACCAACAGACGGACGGACATTTGTAATAATATGATTTGACGGTGGGCGGCGAAAGACATACGCCTAGTTCATTTTAAAGTAAGTATGTCTGCGCATTTTGTATGAAGATGATTTAGAATCGACAATTAACTTGGTTTGTCAAAAATACTAGATACTGAAGAAAAATACTGAAGCAATTACTTTTATTCTTCTCGAGTCCTGGAAATTTGGAGATATACTCCTACATACATATGTATCAATCGGTCATTCTGTTCTGCATTTCTTTTTTTCCTTCCGTATCTCCTCGGCAGAACAATCGTGGTCGCCGTGATAATTAGATGATGCACGGCTGTGGTGTCATCTAATGTCATCATTAGATGTCACAGCTAAAACAGCAATTCTAACGGCTTCCTGATGAGAGCCATTGCTTGCAGACTTTACCAGATCCGCCCGTCAAGTCGGCGATTTTCCGTGGGGATGGGTTTTCTCGACTCTCTGCCTTGTATAGGTCTTTCCATTTAAGAAATACAATTAGTACCTACGTGTAAGCCGTGCGTACGATGCACAAACTATGTGCTTCGTACGCACGGCATATATACACCTACCCACTAATTCGATTGTCTTTCTTAAGGGGGGGCTAAGGTTAATTCGTACAAAAAAGGGCATGTTTTTGTGACGACACAGTTAAAATCCCTTTATTAAAACCAATGGTACATTAAAGTATGACATTTGAAGAATATTGTGTAAAATTTTAAAGAAGAAATATTAAAAAATACAGCAATGGCAGCAATTATTCGGACGTGTCTCGGAAAAAAGTAGAATTGCGGTGTCCATCATAACTTGGTGCTAGATCATCTGAAATAAAAAAATCAAAGTTCATTCGTTAGATAATAGGTTTTTCCAGGTAACGCTGGGAGGGTTTTTTGAAATTTCAATTTTTCAATTTTTTGGAACACTTTGAAGGGAAAAACGCGATTTTTTGCGAAAAATATCGACTGATTTGTTATTAAAAAATAAAAATTAATAAAAAATTTGAAAAAAGTCTCCAGCGTTACCTCGTAAATTATGTACAGAAATAGTGTTCAAAATTTCAAAAGGATCAGTGTAGTAGTTTTGAAGTTTTGATGGACACCGACTTTGAAAACGTGAGATGTGGGGAAAACGCTTTAAAGTTTTGCACACTGTAAAATTCAAAATAAAACTCAACACTTATTTTATACTTACACATAATCGTCGATGCCATGTTCACACAGCAAAGAGCTTTCATCATCAGCATCTTTTTGTCCTTGTCTACGCAAAACTCTTACAATACAATAGCACGTCCGGTAGTCCTCAGGTGAGCGCGTCTCTTAGCTGCCCGAGCAGGTAAAGAAAATCAATCTGAGTATCGCTCAAATGTTCATAATTTCGTCAATTTTGCTCCGATTGACTTGAAATTTTGACACAATATTCTTGCAATGTTATACATTCATTTAAAAAATTAAAAATAAAATGCAAAAAAAAGTTAAAAACCTTAAGAATGTTCTTAGGTTTTCACGGCCACTCAGAATCTTCAAGTTTGTGTTTACTGGGGTATTATGCCGTGTTGTTACGACCTTTCGGGCCGACGTTTCGGATCCCATTGCAGGGTCCATCATCAGGGCTGATGTGTTGTCTTGAATGTTGGTGTTGCGGTTAAGTATCGGCTTGCAATACCGTGCCGAAGTCATGATGTGTTGTATTGTGTTGTATGTATGATTCATCTGTTGTCTGATCACTATCTCTGCGGAGTCTGCGACGAGAATGACTTTGAAGCGCCGGATACCAAGATGTTTTTAATTTGAGACCATCATCTCTATTAATGTTTATCGGATGCTTGAAGATTTCTAGTGCTTCCTTGATAAGACGCGCATGGTGACTCTTAGGCTTTCCAAGGATTTTCGGTTCGAATGCAAAATGATGGCCGGTATCCAGAAAATGCTCAGCCAGTGCTGATTTTTCTGGATGACCGAGTTTGCATGCCCGTTTGTGCTCGTTGACCCTTTTGGAAATGGTACGCGCCGTTTGCCCCACGTATACTTTATCGCAGTCTTGACAATCGAGTCTATACACACCGTCTGTTTCTAAGCGATCTCGATCCTTCGCTGATCTCAACATATCCTTAATTTTGAAATTGGTACCAAAAACTGTCTTAATGTCTCTTTTCTTGAGAGCTCTGGCAATTCTGTCTGTAACGCTTTGGACAAAAGGCAGAAAGGCGATGCCTTTGCACTCAGGTTCTGTATGTTTTTCAGGGCGAACTCTCATTACAGCTTGGCAGGCGTAGTAATGAGAGTTCTCTTTCTGCTTATTGGGCGAAAAACAGTTGGATGTCTTCGTCGGGTATGAATTTCAATATTGGTGGATCGGATATATTTTCCTGCAAGTCAATGAGATCTCTATAAGACAATGCATCCAATTTTATAGTGGGTAGTTGAAACAAGTCAGTCAGCATTGTGATTAATAAATTTTCAGGGTGTGCGAAGTAACTGTTTCTTTGAATTACAGATTCTATTGTGGCTTTCAGTTCTGTGGACAAATATTCTGTTGCAATGATGAGTTTGAACAGGTGCCGTGCTCCATCTTTACAGGAAGGGTGAATTTTTTACAGCAAAACATGTTGGGACGTAAACCTTGATGACATGCATAGCTATAATTACTAAGATTTTAGAAGGAGATCTATCGAAATGTACAAACGCAGAATTCGATTAGGATGAGTTAGCTATCGATCGTGAGACAGTTTGTTAACTAAATCCTTAGGAAACATGCCTGTTGAAATCGCTGAGACTATTCTGTTTGGTCAGTGCTACTAACTTGAACAGAAAACTCTGATTACTCTGTTGAAATACGTTGAAATCGAACAATGGGCCTTTTTTCACATACTTCTAGATCTTTACCGATTCTCCTTGAAAATGATTTGGGTCCCGATGTGCCACGTAGAATCAAGTGCCAAAACGGTACTTCATTCATATGAAGTAGGTAGATAAACCACTGCAAGGTTTACCTAATCTGTTTTCAAGCAGACGTATGACACCTCCATATTTACCAACGTTCACGTTAGTTCCATCATATGCAACATATACCTCTTCAACTTCACTTTTCCTCGTTTTTTTTAGACAGTAGGAATGGAAGCTCTTGATCATATTTCTTCAATTTTTGAGAAGACAATGTTCTCTATTTCCTTATCGTAAGTGGGTTTATTATTAGTTTCATTATCACGTTTTATCTTATGCCGATTCCACCCAGAACTTTATAAAATCTTCATAGGTTGGTAATATATTACTTTTAATATCACTTGAATCACCAAATAACGTACATATCCGCTTTGTATGAACCATACTAGAAATGAGGAAAACGAGCCCGACAACCTCGCCTAATTGGAGCCGGAGCTATACTGACACTGACTAAATACGTGAACGCTAGGTGTTCTTCGACTCTCCCCCACTCAACCCACTAACTCCTCATACTTGCAATCATGATATACAAAGTCTGTGTTTGAGGAAAGTTACGTTTATTGGTTGAAACCCTAATTAGAACATATCTCTAAAAAATCGAAAAATCGTCATCAATCCGGAGGCAGTTAGACTTATTAGAATGTAATGATATTTTACATATGTTAGTTTGAGACCATTTGGCACTTTTTTATCGATGTGCCCCTTAAGAAATGAAAAAAAAAATTTTGATCCACCCTAATGCGCACGTGTGGCTCCAGATTGCAACTTGCTCACCAGTCTCAATATTTAGTGAAGTCATTCCTCGTTTTTGTATTTTGCATATAGGTAGACGGACCGACCTTTATCGCTAAATCCCAGAGACAACGGAGCAGAATTGTTACATATTATCTAAAAGTATAATAATAAAATTAATTTGTTCGCGTTCCTTTCTCCTCGTGGTTAAGCTGAATGGAAGACAAGACTAAACGGAAAGACGTACAATGGATGAATGTGTAGGAATTATTTTGTCGCAGAAAATGGCCCAGTCGGTGAGGAAGTACTCGGTGGGAACAATTTGCTAGGATATTGTGTAAGGGTGCAGTTCGGAAGACGCTTTTCTTCAGTCGATGCGCCTGGCGGGCGGGCGGGGCGGGGCAGGGTGGGGCGCGCTCGGCGGAGCTCGGGAAATTCCGCCGCGCTCGGGAAACTCCGCCGCGCTCGAGCCTGGGAGGGGAAGCGCTCGGAAAGCCGATAGGCCATCAAACATTAGGATACAATTTATGTAAGGTAGTTTATCAATCATGTCTACTAATTAAACGGGTCGTGCGACATCGCATCGCGAGTCATCGGCGGTACGGGATACGGACGCCGAAGCGAGTGCCGACCGCGAGTGTCGCGGTGAATTGATCGTTCCGCGGGACCCTCCGCGCCGTCCGCTATGCTCGCGTCCGACGCGTTCCTGTTCCCGTTCTCGGCCATTCGGGATTATTTGCTCTGAGTGTCGGCCGTTCCGGACAAGGCTCGGACCCGCGGCGGTGGTGATCGGTCCTAATAGTCGGAGTCATGCCATCGCGTAGACCGCATCCTCGGCATCCGCGCGCACCTCGGGACTAGTTATCGATTTCCAGCGGCGGGCGCGGGCGCGGGCGGCATGAATGGAGCTCGGTAGGGGGCCCATGGGGCAGTGATGCGCGGGAGCGGGCCCCGCCTGAGCAGCCCCCAGCAGGCCGGGCCCGATGCAGTGGCGGAAGCTGACGAGGTTCAAGGCAAGCTCTGGTGGCGGTAGCTCGCGCGCGCGCACCATGCTCTGCTGCGGCCGCAGGAAGGTATTGTCACTGTCAAGTGCACTGTTCGCTACTATCTAACGAGCATCGACGAGTGTTGTCACTTTTGTTCCAGCCGCTCTCTACAACCGCGCGTCGCGGTGTCTAGCCGCGCGCCTCGAGTACTCCCTTACGTACACATTATCGCCATTGAGAGATATTTTAGCAAAAATATGATGTTTATTCAATTTAAAATGTTGATTCAAATTATTTTCCACGTAGACGTGTGCGGCTAATTTCGGACATTGAAAATCAGTCGTTTGAAAATCATACTATGTGCACGGTTCAGCCAGGGTGCCGAGTCAATGAACTCGGCTCATTTTCTACCGATCGTTTCCGGGCTGACTGCTATTATATCAAAATACTTTTTTTAAATAATAACATAATTCATTCATGATAATTGAATATTTTTTAAATTACAGATGATTTTTACGAGAAAATTCAATACTAAGTTTGCGTTGCGAACTATATCTAAATACTATTTTTTAATAGAATAAATATCAAGAATGTAAACTATTGTACATATTTTCGCGAAAAAACCATAACTTTTGACAAATTACTTTTCATGATAAAAAAATACAGTGAATATAATTTTTTATGTTAATTTATCTGATCGCTTTTATAGAAAACAAGTATTAATAGCACCTCTCAGATATATATAGCAAAAGACAATAAAATAAGGAATAAAAAAAGGATAAATACCAAGATTTAAAAAAAAATATTTTTTATTTCTTTAAGTGTTGTTTTATGTGGTCAGTGTGACCTCCTCTGGTATTGATTAGAGCCCTGCAGCGGTTATTGATGCCTAAAATGAAATGGTCTATTAGCCCTTGGGGTAAATTACCCGTTACTCGATTTGAGCGGAGCTCTATAGATTTCGCGAAGTATGATAAGCAATTTATAGTCTCGTTACTACAAACAGCACACATGGACGTGTGTAGTCAATGCAAAACATTGCCTGCTTAAGATCGATTAAACCTACATGCGCCACGTGGAGCTTTTTACAGCGTTCACTAAGCTTAATAGCGTTCATTACACTAAATAGCGTTCATTACACTAAATAGAGTTTATTACACTAAATAGCGTTCATTACACTAAATACAGTTTATTACACTAAATAGCGTTCATCAAGCTAGACAGCATTCTCTAAGATAAATAGCGATCACTACGCGAAAAGGCGTTTTCTAGGCTAAAACGTTAAGAAATTGGTTCCGTGATTGTTAATCATCAATGAAAAAAGTATTAATATTTCAAAATGTACACTTCAGAAGCCTGAAGACAAAATGACGTAAATGTAAACTAGCCACATCTGTGGTCGAATGCAACAGCCGGTTAAGTCCCGCGTTGCATAACATTGGGAGCGGCCAGTCTCCGGAAGTCGAGGACAACTCGCTGACCTTCACTGTAACCAATTGTTGTCCAAAGCAGATCACAGTACCTATAGCAGCCCTGGTGCGAGACCAGATCGCTTTGTTCGTGCTGAATGATGAAGACTCTCGAATAATCTTGATTGCGTTTCTTGGTCAACCGTTCTGCTGGGTGAATTTGACATCGAGTGACTTCTTTGGGTCTGGACGGAATGCGGCACAGGGTTAAATAGGGACTTAAACTGATAAATAGTGGAAGGGTATCCCGATACACTTCCCGACAGCTGACTTCCCCACAAACTAATTTCTCAACAATCTATCTCCTCGACCAGCTAAGTTCCCGACAGACCCCGAAAAAATAAAGTTTAATATACCGTTCGTTTAAAAATGCGTTAAACCACATTATCAAATTGGGTAGAGAAGTAATCTTCTACTTGCGTACCACCGTTTTTACTGATCTATTTGTACTATTGTAAAAGAAAGCAAACCGTGGTCAAACCGTTATTTTTACCGGTTATTCATGACACTGTTATTTGAGATTTGTATCTGACTGATGATCGGTAACTGATATATAACTGTTGTCTATAGTCGGGCCCATGCAAACTGTCGTCAGTTCGTTTGGTCCTGACTGTAGTACCGATATTTGCGCGTCGAATTACAAAAAAACAGTTACCATTCCAGTTCCATCGGACCTCTCTGTGCATCCAATGATAGAACTTACACCATTGTTTAGCGATAATTTAACGCAAACCAATTTCGATGCAAAACCGAATTACCTGATGAATAACGCGATTTACCTGATGATAAAAAATATTTATTTTTAGTTGTAATATAATATATTTAAAAAAATATTAAATAAATAAATGACTAAAAACACGATTTTTTCACCAATAATTTTCAAAAATATAAAGTTATAAAAATAAATCTAATTATAAAAATGATTTCTGCGATGTGTGAGTTAAGGGAATTTTTTTTTCATTCCATTTGTGTATTCATAAATACTTTGAATAAGTTGTTTCCGGGTCATAATCGCTGTATTGATTTTACGCTTTTGATTTTATTGACATTTGCACACACATACTCTGATCGCTATCAAAATCATATTTTCATATTTTCATATTTTCTCATATTTTCTCATATTTTCTCAAAAATCATATTTTCTCCTTTTTAGTATTTTAAAAAGAAATCATTTTTTAGCGTCAAGTAAATCGCTTCGGTTTTGGTAAAATTTAAAATTAAAATTAAGATAAGACAGCGACACATTCTCAGTAATTTATAATTAACAACAATATTTAGTTAAATACGCGAAAGATCGTACGAGCCTTTTTCTAGACCAAAGTACCTATGCTAAATATGCCAGGGTGTTCCGTTTATTCTAAAAAGTGTAATTTGAACAGTTACTATTTAATAAACAATGAACTCACGTATTGAAAAAATAATATTGAAAACATTTCATAATGCAGAAAAATTAATATCATTGTTTACCAATCCAATGAAACACAAAAAATAAACCTCTTTGTAACATCCTTTTTTAACGTGTATGTTTTAGTTATAAGTGTTAAATGGATTAATATAATTATAATTTCTGATTTTTCTACCTTCTTGGATTTTTTCATATTACATTCTTCATATAAAGTAGCCAATTGGCTTATTTTTCTTCATATGCTTCACTACAAGTTATAGTCATTTATATGACGGACCAGATCTTACGCATACAAACTGTTTATGCTGGAATAAACGTATCATATGATTATTATAATTATTATAAGACAACTTCTGTATGTGTATGGATTTAGATGAAAAGCTATTACAAAATGATATTGTACATAAACAGGACCGAAGCTAGTTACATGACAAAACACGTCGTTCCATTGCAGATTACATTTGTAGTGGAACGTCGTGTTTGGTTGAAAGTCCTCCATCTTCGCTGTTGGGTAAGTGCTCGCCATGCATTATAAACAAAGCCACGCCAATCGGATTACGGTGTAACATCCTAGGTGTAGACTATTCAACGTGTAGCTTACAAAGAACCCGATAAGGTAGGGCTTTTGTTTCGCAGAACAGCGACATAACGAGCAGTCAAAAGGCCTGCCCAGTTAAATTGTAATAGTTCCCGAGTAATCAATCAGCAACTAATTTGATTTTTACTAACAAAGGGTTTTGTTTTATAAGAAATTTGGTTATATTTAAAATTTCCGTATACATTTTAACATATAAATTAATTAAATTTTAATTTTAAAAACATGATAGTATATAGCAGGTGCGTGCAATGAGTACATAGAAGTTTGACTTTTACGCACATATATTTTGGAAATAATCATTGAAGTAAAATATATATGATGCAGAATATTATGATATTTTAAAATCTGAATACCGTGATGATAATTGTGTTAGGAATATTACGAAATACATACTTTTCAATTTTTTTCAAAACATATAGCTTACGTAAATGTCATGCTTCAATGTTCTCACTGTACGCCTCTGGTATGTTGCTCGTTTAACGCAGAATATCTTTCATCGGAGGCTCCTCCAGAACTTTAAAAATAGTGCGTATGAAATAAAAGTCTGGAAACATTTTATAGGAGGTTTGCGGTTGGACTATAATATGTAAGAACATTTACATGACAAGTATTTAGTACCTTTGTAAAAACTAACGAGGAAATATGTATAGACGAAAAATATAAAAATATATTCTGTGCTTCGAACTTATTTCCAATATGAGGAACCAAAGCATATTACCCTCATCCTTTCCTATCACTACACTGACGTAAAAATAACGTAGATACTTCATTATTAAGTTTAGTGGATATCTATAATACATTCATGTGTAGGTACGCCGGATATACGCAAGGGTCACGTAGTGGTCAGTGGTCAGGTCAGTGGCGTGCAGCGCATACAAGCAAATAAAATTTTTGGAAAAAAATATTAATTAAATAATGAAAAAGATAAATCTCTAAAAGATTTAAATTTATTTTTAAGAGTTTTTATTTTCGATTATTTCTGTATATACATCTTCATATCAATGTTTCTCTTTTCTAGTTATTTTTCAAATTTGTTTCTCGAATCCATGAGACGGACGCACCGAACTGAATATTTTTCTACTGAAGCCGTATTATATCAAAATTTTCGTAGTGCAGCCCTTTTCTTCGAAAGGATTAGGTTTGTTTATTTCATATTTACTGACATACTAAATGTTTTGTGTATATCCCAAAAGAAAATTTGTTTTTCAAGCATTTGCGATCATCTGCTAATAATGTGGCATTGTTTTAACCATTACTCTAATACTTTTATTTTTATCCATTTCAACCGGCCAATTACAGAAACGAAACACATCACAAAACACCCAGGCTTGAATAAATCGCGTAGATTAATTGTGACCTCACCGGGAATCGAACTCCGAACCCCCGGTGTGAAATGACAAAAACCTTACAAAAATATTTTTAATTTTTAGATGATTTTATTATTTTTATTTGTCATATCATGTGTACATCATGTATGTATATATCAAAGCGAATATACCTTTAAAATTCAAAATATAAATTACTTTCAAGATAATCTAATGTTTTACAAAAGACAAGTCAAAAATATTGAAAAAAAAACGCAAAATTTGTAATTCGCTTATCTAGTAATTGTCAGCATTTCACGCGTGTAAAGAATATTTTCTTCTCAAAATTGAATGAAGATGATTCCCTCAAAGTTTTGCTACTAGCTACGACACACCCTGTACGTCTCTCGTACTGGTGGTACACACCCTGGTGTAAAAGAAACAAGTTAGCTCTGGCGCCTTCTAAAACGGTTGCTCTGAAGATGAAGGGTGGCTTGAGTCAGGTTAGGAATCCGATTTTGAAAGTGGATGGAATAACTGTAAAATTTGAAAGAGAAGTTAAGTACCTAGGAGTGACCTTTGACATGTCGGGCTCCTTTCTGGCTCATGTCAAGACCATCTCCGACCGTGCGGGGGTCTTCTTTGCTTCCATGAAGCGGATGAGTGTTGCGGACTGGGGCATCCGTTCGCCGGCTATGCGACTAGTTTACAAGGCTACTTATGTGGCTCAGGTCACGTATGCAGCCGAGGTCTGGTCGCATAGGCTCCGGATTAGGGTTGTCGCTGCAGCTCTGAATAGTGGGCAGAGAGTTCCGTTGCTGGCGCTGACGGGGGCCTACCGGACGGTTTCTAGTCAGGCCCTCCCGGTTCTAGCGGGGGTGCTCCCTGCAGACTTGGAGGTTTTGGAGACCTGCGCGCGCCGTAAACTTAGGCGGGGTCTGGAAACTGACTACTTCGGTAGGACTCTCAGGCGCCTGGAAAACGAGCGGTTCCAGGAGTTGGACAGAAGGATTAGACGGATCACGATCGAAGTTTGGCAAGAAAGATGGGATGCCGCTACCACCGGGAGGTGGACCCACAGCTTCTTCCCGAGGGTGGCGGTGAAAGAAAGAAAGGATTCCGAAGGGTATTTCCCCACACTGAACCACCACACAGTACAGCTGCTGTCGGGTCATGGAGAGTTCAGATCTAAGTTACATGATCTTGGGCTCTCCACCCACCCTTGGTGCGTCTGTGCTCGTGTGGCCCAGACTCCGGGACATATCCTGTGGGACTGTTCTTTGATGAGGGATGCAAGAGAAGCTTTGATTGAGGGCATAAATGGGCCACATGGAACAGGTCGGCGTCTTACAAATGCCGACCTTGTGAGTTGTGAGGATAACTTCAGACTTTTTAAAGTGTTCGTGGGAATTTGGGTGACCCGTTGGGAAATCCTGAGGGGTCCTGCTCAGTGGTCCTGATGTACCCTTGACCATGCTGCCCTACATTGGTCTTTCTTTGTTTTCTTTTAATAATCTTGCAATTTCACTTTTTCTGTTTATTACTTCTATTTTCTCTTTTAATAATCTTGCAATTTCACTTTTTCTGTTTATTACTTCTATTTTCTCTTTACATTCTTGTTAATTTCATTGTGTTTTCTATCGTTATTTTCCATTATTTGCACAACCATGTTATCTTTCTGTTTTGTATCATATTTTGTCAATTTTACGTTGTCTCTCCTGATCGGTGTCATACCGGTGGTTTTACCTTTTCTGACACAAGTGCTACATGTTTTTATTTTTGTTTTGTCCCTTTCCCTCCAAGGAGGGGTGTTGATTTATTTTTGTCCCGTGCGATGTCTCCTCGGGTGTTCTTATGTTGTATTTTTTAGATTATAGATGTTCTTTTATTGTAATTTTGTAAAACCTCTTTTAAAAATAAAGACTTTTAGCATGGGACATTGAAGGTTTTGCGCGACCGACTCGCCTGGTCTTGCTTCTTGTTATGCTGGGACGCAAGGCCGGGCGGAGAGGACGCTTTAGCATAAAATAATGCCAACCAGGCGGCGAATGTGTTGGGCTGATATGGACGCTTCGGCGCATAAAACAGCCCAGGGTATGTGGTGGGTCACCTTCAATGTACGTCTCTCGGATACCTTACCCTCTCTCTGAATGGGCCAAATTTTGCGAAAATTGTTTTTAGGATCTTCAAAAATCCCTGAATCCCGGGCAACGCCGGGCATAAATCGCTAGCAGTTAATAAATTAATTGCCTATGTATTAAAGCAGTTGAAATGAGCACCAAAAACTCAAATTCAAGCCGAAAGCCAAGATAACCGCATTTCAAAATCAAGAGGGCATTCAAATATTTTTCAGGTGGCAAAATATAAATTATAATTGTTTAGGTATCGTTTTAAGTTTGTATAATAAAAGTTGAGGGGCTGTTTTCAGTACAGATTCATCTTTTCACATTTTTTCACGGACTGTGGGTTTTTACAATTCATTATACTCATATATATATATATTTTAAAAAGAATAGAGATGCGAACATGGAATGCGTGTCGCATCAATATTATTACTATTTTCAAACGAAGCTAAACGCTTGCGCTATGAAAATAGGACTAACTAGCTGGTGTTCTAGAACAGGGCCCGAACCACCGACGACTGTATCACTAGGCGAGATTCATAAACATCGCACCAACAAGCTATTCAATATTTATATCAAATTAGGATAGTATTTTTAAAACAATAACTTGGATTTAACTTAATATTATTTTAAAACTAATAAACTATGTATCATTTGTAATAATTAAGTAAAAAAAATGTTCTCAAATATTTTCATGGCCGTTCAGTATCTTCTAGTCGTAGTTTTCTGGGGTATTCTGCCTTATGTACACGATCTTTCTGTCCGACGTTTCCCTTCCCATTGCAGGGTCCATCATCATGGCTGATGTGTTGCTGTGAGTTTTGATGTTAGAGTTAAATATTGGCTTGCAATACTGTGGTGAAAGCAGAGCAGCGGTGTGCTTGCAACATTTAGATACGTACTTGCTTACGATCAAGCCGTTTTCTCGTGGGGTTAGGCAGAGGATAGAGCGCCACACTTCTCTGTCCTGACACGCAACTCTCACCTCATCCACATTCATGCATCCTCGTATACAAGCTCGACGATTTTTGAGGCTCCTAACAGAACCATTGTCCAGTATCTGGTTAATCTAGTCATGCCACGACTTCCGCGGTCTACCTTTCTGGTGCCGTCAACACTTGCGTCAAATATTTTCTTATCGTTCTTTCCTCATTCATTCACTCAACATGCCCAAACCATCTGAGCAACCCTTCATTACCTAAATCTATCAACCATGCTATGATCAGGTTTACGTTCTTTCTTAACATCTTCAATATTTACTCTATCATAAATGGAGTTGTCTAAATGATTTGTTTATCAGTGACTCTCTGATTGAATGATTCAATCAGAGAGTCACTGATAACAATCTCTCGATTGTTTGAGATTCGTCTTGAAAGCACGTAAAGCACTGTAAAGCAAGTGATGCCGGATGTATTTTGTAGTAAAATTACGCAATTCATGCATACCGACTTTCAAAGATCAGAGTCTCTTCCGTGGACACGCACCATAAAAGATGTCAAACATAAAAATTTCGTTGTCTTTCTGTCGCTCCATCCGTCTGTCTATCTGTCCCCGTAACTCAGCAAACTCGATGGCGGCAGCGATAGCGATATTGTTACCGCTGCCTTTCCGTGGGCCACCAAAAAGATACTATAAATATATACTAGGGCTTAGTAAAGACGCGAACCACACAGTTCTGTCATTTTTGACGGGTAACAACTATGTTTTAATATTAGGACATGCATTACCGCTTTTCAGTAAACTGGTTTATCGGTAAATATCGCTAAATATAAGTACATACCTGCACATATTCCTTAATTATGATAAATTATAGGAGTCTCACAGAGATGAAGCTTTTTATATGGGAAGCGTGTTTGGAAATATTTATTTTACATTATCAAATATTTGGAAAAAGCATTTGACAGGGTACCCCGAAGCCTGATATGGGCAGCATTGAGATCTCATGACGTACCAGAAGTATGTGCTCTCCATACAAGATATGTATACTAACGTAGAAACACAAGTAAGATACACATCAGGAACATCACCAAAATTTCCAATTAAAATGGTGGTACAGCAAGTATCTGTCCCCAGCCCACTGCTATTCATAAGGTCATTTTTTTATATTTTACATATTCATAACGATTCAAGAAATGAACAGTATTCCAGGCTATTACAGAATAGCCTGGAAATGGTGAGAAATATCCTGGAGGATAATGGCCTAAAAATTAGCAGGAAAAAGACCGAATATCTATACTTGCCATTTGAAGACACAAATGTGGTAAACTCCTGATGCAACTGGATGGGGAAACATTAGCCAACTGTGACTCATTTAAGTATCTGGGCTCACTCATTCACAGAGACGGAGGATGTGCAGCGGATGTCGACCATAAAATAGATTACGGATGGATGAAATTTAGATCCGTAACAGGAATCTTGTGTGACCAGAAAATAATATACCAATATATATTACTTTTAAAAAAGACATACCACAATATTGTTAGACTATTGTTAATGTATGGTTCCGAATGCTGGACAATGTATAACTCCTACCTAGGCAACTCGAACAGTAGAAATGCGAATGCTTAGATCGTCGGCAGGAGTAACACTAAAAGACAAGATTAAAAGTTCACGCATTCGTGATAGCCTGGGTTTCACGGACATAAACAGTAAGCTGAAGGAGCGACAGTTGAGATGGTATGGGCACATAATACGGAGACCATCAGACCACAACAGTGAAGTAGACAATGTCTACGGAGCTTCATCGACAGTCATCCAGAGGAAGACCAAAGAACTCCTGGATGACTCAATGCTCAGGTGAAAGCGATACCCAGAACCGACGAAGATATAGCCCGAGAACGAAAAGAGCCGACCCCAATAGCTAAAAAGTGTTTGGATGTCTTTATATGGTGGTTTATAATAATAATAATATTTGGATAATTTATATAGCGCCGTTTTCGCGAATACTCACCTCAAGGGCGCGGGTTGTAATATATTATGAGGTTTGTAATATATTATTATTAATGTGTGGCTTAAGTGATCATTTTACACGATACAACGTTGACCACTTCCGCCTTGTTCTAAATCAGTTTCTTTAATATATTCGAACGGACTATACTAGAGACATCTAAATGACTAAAACTAAATATCTAAATAATTTCATCTAAAATACTTGTTGCGCACCGAATTGCGTGTATATTTTTATAAGAAAAAATATGAAATGTTTGTGAATTTTATGGAAATCGCTGGCGATGAAACTCCAGCAAGTGAACCGCTCGATTTCCGCGAATGATTTGTAAAAGCAAAGTTCATGTCAAAGTGTGTTTGGAAAAGATCCCTACGGGTGTTTCAACATTACCCGGTTTATTTTTCCGGGAAATGTTGAAATATCATCAGGAAATTGAGAAAACAGAATATTCCTCAAAACGGAAACCGGATTTGCAGCTAAACTTTAGGTAGAAATTCTTTTTTAACTCTAGGTAATAAACTCCAAGTCTTTAAGTGTAAAAAAATCATTTTATTTTACATTTACATTTTTTAAGAAATATTTGAATAGGTATTTCTACTTTTTTCAATATTTGAATATTAACATCTATTTTATAATTGATTCCAAAATGTTGCACGTGGTACGCACATTGTCATTGCCAGTTTCAAAAGATAAGAAAATCGTATAAAAAATGTTAAAGTTGCGAAATGTGCAGATTATTTAAAAAGACACTTAGATATTATTAAATGTGTACAAATATTATTTAATATTGTAATTTTGTATATATAAAATAATTATGATTTTGTACATGATGGCGTTCTAGTGCCAACCCTTATGTATGGAAGTGAAGCCTGGAATTGGCAAAAGAGGAATGAAAGTAGACTGAATGCGGTTGAAATGCGGTCTCTAAGACGCTTGTGTGGAAAATCTTTGGTCGATAGAGTGAGGAATGAACAAATTAGAAGTGAATGCAATGCTGGCTGTAGTGTGGTAGATAGAATAAAGAAAGGAGTGCTGAGATGGTTTGGTCATGTGGAACGTATGAACGAGGAAAGGATGGTTAAGAAAATATATGAGGCGAATGTTGAAGGCAACAGGAATAGAGGGCGTCCGCGAAAGACCTGGCACGATCAGGTACTACAAGTATTTGAGGATGGCCCTGTTAAAAGCCGCAACAATCGTAGAACGTGTATGAGAAGATGTATGAATGTGGCCGAAGCAAAAGTGGTGTGCCAGGATAGAAGAGTGTGGCGTTCAATCCTCTCTGCCTACCCCTTCAGGGAAACGGCGTAATGGTTAGTTAGTTAGTTAGTTTAATGATTTTGTCACTTAACTGGATATTACCATTTGTACGTCACATTTTTCAAATAAACTCAGTAGGTAGGTATCTACTTCCCATGTTTTCAATCATAATTTAATTTGATGTCTGTCTCTAATGAATAATTATTTTAGAGTAGCTTGTTGGTCTTGTGGTTAGGACACTCGTCCTCGTGATCCAAAGGTTGCGGGTTCGAACCTCACTCCAGACTAGACGAGTATAACCACCAACACAACGAAACAATGTGCCTCGTACGCACGGCTTACACATACTAATTCGATTGTCTTTCATTAATGAAAAGAATTTTACGCGACTCGGTCCTATCAATCTCATGCGCTGAACTCTGAATTTACCTCCAGAATAAAATATCAAGACACGGTTCTGAGATTTATCTCGACTAAATCTCATCGTGTGTCATTCTGAGGACACGGACTATTAAAAAATAAAACTAATAAGATAATAATAAAATAAAACGTTAGCATTTATAAACGAAATAATTTTTCATATGAGAATTATTTTTTTAAATGAATTTCTTGAACTTCGAGATTAGTTTAGAGGCAAAAGCTCACATCCGCGTTTGATAGGATAGAAAGCAGGCGCGTGCAGTGGGAACATTGAAGCATAACTTTTTTTTAAACGTATATTTTGAAAAAAAAAAAAATCAAATATTTATGCTATAGATTTTTATGATATATCAAAATATGAACACTGTGATAACTATTGTTACGGAAATATTACGAAATATATGTTGTATTCCGATTTTTTGTCCAAATAATTTTTGATATTTTTTTCTTTTGCTTTAATCGACAGATATGTTTGATCAGAGAATGTGCTTGTAAAATAATAGAGCGAAATTTTAAATATTTCTCTAGTTTTAGCTTAGAACAAATAAATTTCCGCGGCAGAGATTACGTCCATCTCAAGTGCTTCGCCAGGCTTTGAGTCATGCGCTAATGTGTGATCGCCGTTGGCCGTTGGGCGAGGTTGGCTGACGCTGACGCTCTGCCGAGGTTGGTCCAATGTGTACAGGGTCCATAAGACACGGGGACTACAAAATCCGAGAGAAGAAACTCACGGGAGCCAATTCGTATCTCAGAGATTTCCTCGCATCCAAATTCTTAAAATAATCTTTTCTCACGCGGGCCGTAATCTATCTATTCGTAATATTGTCTAATTATTGCTGTTTTTGTGAAGTATATTAGTGTTACAATCATTTTATTTTTGTTTGCAATTTTAATATGACGAATCATTACTGAGAGCAGTTAAAATGTGAGGTTAGGTTAGGTTAGGTTAGTTGTTGATTTTCTTAATCTTTACAAATACAGTCGAACTCGGTTATAACGAACGCGACGGGACCAACTAAATTTGCTCCTTACGGTCGGGATTCATTTTTTTCACATTTTTTTTTTGATTGTGTGATGTTATTTTCAAGAGCAGTTAAATAAACATCCTTATCTTTCCAGAGTGATGAAACTGTAGAAGACGATTGTGAAAACTTTTTTCGCGAACCTACAGACACTTTCTTGTTAGTGACCATAAACGTTTTGGAAACCCCCAATAATCGGAGTTATTTCACCAGTATTCTCGACCTTTCAGTAAACTATTGCTTGCCTGCGCACGTGGGATTTTCGGACACAAGTTTGTGTACATCATAAAATGAACCCTAATTAAGTCCGAGCCGCTTTAAAAGCAAAGTGAAAAAGTTCATTGTTACGAGTACGTATTTATCTTTTTTCTGTAACCCAAGCAAATATGTTTGCAGAGTTTCTAAAATTTGCTCCGTACATCCGGGAATCGCGCTCCTTATAGCCGAGACCGATTGTATGGGACTATGCGCAAATCAAAATGAATTCGCAGTTTTTCTCATTATAGCCGGGATCTCCTTATATCCGAGCTGACTATAACCGAGTTTGACTGTGGAAATAAATGAGCCAATGCAATATCAGACACCCATTGAGGGTCAATAAATCTTCATTGTTAATATAGTCTTTAAAGTTTTGAATTGTCGCCGCCGACACTTCATTGACTCGGTCGCGCGAACAAGTGAATTTCCTCCAATCGAGGGATTTACTCTTCTAGAGACTATAATTTCGTTAAACACAACAAAGTATATCCAGCCAGTAAAAACAAAATGCACCCTCCTAGTTCTCTCCGCGACGCGCGGAGATGAAACGATGCATTTTCTGGGATGCAAATCACCAATTTCCCGACCGCCGAAGTGGGAACATTCGCGCGCCGAGCCGAGCGCAGGACGCCTGCGTGCGGAGCCGCCCGAAGCTCTCCGGGCGGAGCTTCGGGCGCGTGACGTCACGCGGCGGCCCCACAATCGATAGAGGAAAGGGGGGGAGGGCACAGTCCGAAGCGCCATCTTTGCCCGTACATCATTTTTCAGAAACTGTGAAAAAGCGCGATAAGTACTCTCGATCGGTGAGCAGGCGACGTTAATGTGCGACAGTGAGGGCAGTGGATGCTTCTTTACCAGAAAGGTGAGTGTCCCCGGCCCGGCGCGAGGGGCCCCGCTGCCAGCGGCCGCCGCTGGACGTGCCTTTCGGGGATCGCCAAAATATATTTATTCTCGTTTGCCCGTGACTCATTTTTATTTATCGATTACCCGTTATTATTAACACTTATTTGTTTCGCGAACTGATTTAAAATTTGGTGAAAAGTGGTCATTTCAAATGTGTACATTTCTTACTATTTTGTTGTACGACTTTATTGCTAAGCTACTTGACCGTAGATGTGTTTTTGAAAACACCTTAGATGTTTTTAAATAAAGTTCTACAGGTGCGTACAGGATGATTCGTGCGTACCTACGTGGTGTATTGTCGTACACTTTAATCCGTAAATAATCTCGATAAAAGTGTCATTTAACATTTGCAACCGACCAGAAAATGTCACAAATTGTAGTAAGATTTTAATCCGAGAGTCCGCCATGACATTAATTATTCGAAACGTGAGTGTGTGGAAATACTAGCGGCACTCTATGTCACGACTCGTGATGGCTGGACGCGCGAGGTGAATTAGCGCCGGTAAAATACACCCCGGAGTGAAAACGAAGCGCCGCCGTAGGGGATGAAAATAATTTTCCGTTCGGGCGCTCCGACCTCGTGGGCTCCAGGCCCGGCGCGAGGGGCGCAGGCGCGCAGCCCGGAGTACTATCGAACTAATACATTCATTCACCCGCGCCTACTACGGCCGCCACGGCGCCTAGTAGCGCTCGTAGTGCAGTCACGCCGTGTCGGCGGATAATTGGACTGAGATTAATCTGCCTCTCTCGGATTCTTTTCCCCTTAGCTGTGCGAAAGCTGCATTTTTACCCGAAGAACAAACTCATCTTATTTCCATTGCGGACTTGACTCGTAAGATTTTTGATCGTGAGATAAAGTTGTAACGTAACAATCGTGTCTAGACCGCTATTCCGCTATCTACTCAGTTATCTAGTTAGCATAAGGGGCATAATTACCAAGAGACAAATATCAGAAATACAGATAAACCAAAATGAAACCATAAGGAATATATGTATACCAACAACCATGGGATACACACGTCAAAGATAGACACACACGGTCTCACGGACACAAATAGGTACTTCCTTTTACGATTCTGTCAAACATTAACATCGCCACTTTACAAGTAATTCAACACTCGTTACACCAGCATTAAACCAACCTTTAATTCCGATATGCAGCAGCACAAAACAAGAATGCAAAATTAAATACAATTATCCTCATCAGTGAAAACTCACATAATGAAATTTGGAGTTAATTCGCCACGATATGCATTACCTAGTGAATTGAAGTCTCCAGTAACGAACAAAAAAATACTGGCAAAAGATCTTTAAAAAGTAGGTACTCAATAGCTATACACTCAATAGCTATATAAACTAGTTTTGCTTTCCTTTTTTAGAATATCTTTAAACGCTGTTCACTGTAATAATAGTTTCTTCCCGTAGGAGTGTATAATGTTATTCTTCCCGGAATAGGTTTTCTAACTCATTGAGTAAAATATAAAATGTATATTTTTTAAATAATGTATTAAAATTAATAAAATTATGTAACTTATACACTTCGTCAATTTCGATATCATGACCTTTCTCATAGAAACTTACGTATCTGTCCCGTCTATTTTGTGTATTGCTAACGTTTTTTTTTAAATAGAGATGCGAACACAGAATACGTGTTGCATCAATATTCTTACTATTTTCAAATTAAGCTAAACGCTTGTGCCTGAAAATAGGACTAACATGCCGATCTCCTGGTTTGGGGCTAGAACCACCGACCATTGGATCACCAACAAGCTACTCGAAATTATTACTTATATAACATTCTGTTTCCATAAGATTCTTTGGAGACAACTCTCGGCTTTCGTAGCCCCCGTGTAGGTACATATCATGTCTCAGAGATTCCCTGCAACGCGCCTCATTTCATGCTTGCTGTATATCAAATATCACTCCATTGAGCGTTGATGTTAATGTTGTAGTAAATGTTGGTAATTTAATGCCTTCCGTTCGTCAAGTTTTTATAATTAGCTGTAGATATTTATTATTTTAGGTAACGTTAAGTTTCGGGTTACATTTTGAATTGAGTTTTTATTCCTTTTCACCTAACTGACGTTCAATTTACACCAAACTAAACTTTGTAGCTCACTTTACTGTGTGTTGATCGCACCTAATGATAAGAGAGAATGCTCCTCTCGAAACTATAGTGGCGCGCAAAGGGGGAGTAAGATTCAGCAACCTAGATGGTTGATGGCCAACAAGATTCAGCAACCTATAGATGGTTGATGATGGCCAACAGGATTCAGCAACCTATAGATGGTTGATGATGGCCAACAGAATTCAGCAACCTATAGATGGTTGATGGCCAACAAGATTCAGCAACCTATAGATGGTTGATGATGGCCAACAGGATTCAGCAACCTATAGATGATTGATGATGATGGCCAACAGGATTCAGCAACCTATAGATGGTTGATGATGGCCAACAGGATTCAGCAACCTATAGATGATTGATGATGATGGCCAACAGGATTCAGCAACCTATAGATGGTTGATGATGGCCAACAGGATTCAGAAACCTATAGATGGTTGATGGCCAACAAGATTCAGCAACCGAGATGGTTGTAGCGAATAGGCGAGTTATCAACGTTGAGGTGGTCTTTTTTGAACATCGGTCATGGTTCTGCCCATCTGTTTAGTTTTCGTAAAGTCTGTACACGATGGGTACCGAGACAGCTCTCACAGACTTAGACGTGCAGGAAGTGGTGGGAAAGTGGCTTCGCGACCAACATAAAACTTTATTTTTGAAGAATACCCAAGCTTGATTACCAGACAGAGTGCGTTGTTAAGGGAGGTGATTTTGTGGAAAAGTGAAGTACATTTTTGTACTTTGTATAAATAAATTTTAAAACGAAAAGTATGTGTAGGCACACGTCGTACGCACGGCTTAAACATACAAATTCGATTATCTTTCTCAAATGGAAAGAGGTCTTCGACTGAACCACATATCCGATCATTTTATTTCCATACTCGGCGGCACAAACACTTCTACAATTTTACATACGATCTTTTATCTGTCGTACCAAAGTATTATGTGGCAATTTGTCAAGTTAGTGTACCGATAGAAATAAATATTTATTCCCAATGTGTAATGGAAAAATGCTTCTCTTGATAAAATTTCATCAGAAATCGTTTTTCACCCTTTTTAACGTCCGATGTAATGACCATATTGCCACCGGGGGGAGATGCCTTCCCGGCCCCCCTGTTCGCACGCTGGCTGCAATACTGAAGTAGGTACCTTCCACAGTGGTCAGGTTAATCATCGACGTGCGATCATACATCATTCCATAGATTGATGATATACAATAAATTTTAACAACGGGTTCGAATGAACAGGGGAACATCACCGCGTATGATTAGATAAATAATGTATTTTTTTATGTTTATACCTATCATTGACTTTGAGGTTGGGCATAGTTATTAATTTGAGTAAACTAACAACCTTTCTATAAACCAGAAACCTGTAGATGTTTAAAAACAATCAATGTGGTTTATACAATCTTATTTAGTTTTCTCAAATTGATAAATATTGTAAGTGGACGACTAATAAATATATTCATAGGTATCAAAGCAATTCTTCCGCTGAAAAATAAAGGGATCCTTCACTGCGAATGTCAGCACGACGAAGCGTCCGTTTCAATGCAGATATAAATTTGTTTAAATCTAAAAATGGTGCCAATAAACAATATCCCATTTACAATTGCTCCACTTCCACGGATATAAATAATCTTTATTCATTTGTAAGCGCTACTTTTGCCACTGTTTTGCTGTTTCGCTCCAATGTTCGCTCCAGTGATGGTTGCGCAGATGTAGCCGATTTTTCCGTAAAATTTATTTTACTTTTGAAAATACGAGTATAATTTTAGTCTAAAAAGGCAAAGTGCTCTAACGCACCTTCCCTACCATAACTACTTAAAAAATCTGCATCTCGCAGCTTTAGTAGTTAATAAAATGAAATTAATATAATGAGTGATAAAAAAAATTATATCAATTTTATGTCACTTTTGACTTTTGACAGTTGTAACGGAATTATTTACGTAAAAAAACGTTTAATATACTTACGTGGCAGCTCTCGTTGACTAGTGGGCTTGACACTGGCTTCTCATACCGGGGGTTCTATCCATCGGTTATCTCTATGCCAAATTTCATCCAGATCCGTTTAGTTGTTCTGGCGTGAATGAGTAACAAACATCCATCCAACCATCTAAACTTTCACATTTGTAAACATTAAATAAGTAGGATTTAAATAAGAGATGGAAAAGTGTAAAGAAATTTAATATAAAATGTAATCTAGACAAAATGTTGATTTATAAGTAAATAGGTAACGTATCAATGGATCATGTTTTTTATTCTCTAGAAAAGAAACCACATCAAGTATGAACAATATATATGCTTTAATAAAATAAAGTAATCAATTTTAATATATAATATTATATAACAACTATCCAGAAGTACGTTGGGCCGCTTAATTAATTTAAAAAAACAGAATAAATAAACAATTACACGTATTTTCGTGACGGCGCGGCGATCTGACCTGTTCATTCGGCCAAACTTCGGCCGAATTTAGGCTTCGGCACACATTTAAACCGAACATTCGGCCGAATTCGACATTCGGCAGAACCCATATTCGGTGCAACACTAGTATTTAACACATAAGGCATTATTTTAGTTTTGTTATAAAGGGGCGCAACTTTGTTGTTTTTTCTTATCGACTATAAAGGGAAATAAGTAAGTAGGAAATACGACCATCCGCCCCTTCAAAGATCTAGATTGTAAATTTATAAACGCGCATCTTGTACTATAAATATAAATTAGTAATATCTTACAGCTGTACGATACGGAGCATCTTTTAGAATGATGAAGGTTTTTAGCACACTCCGAGTCCCGGCGAAGTCATTACTCCGAGGTGCACCGCAGCTTTCCCGCTTCCGGCGCAGCTAGACCTAGTCCCCAGTACCAACTTCCGGCCCAGCCAGGACTGGTAACACTTCCGCGCGCCGGCGCCCGCGCATAATTGCATCAATCCGACTAATGGACTTCCTCTCGATGTGTTCTGACAGGACAGAGATACGTTCATTTCAAACTCCAGTACTGACTGAGAGGAACATTATTAATTGATTGATTGGGTTTTACAAATAGCGCGTTGATTGTTTAAAGTTATGAAAACATTAATTTCGAAAGCTAATAGCTAAGTGATGGTGTTTACTACCCTATTGAGAAAGCTACGGTCGAACACGAGCACAAGCATTTTAGGGTAGACTGGGTACGGTTGAAACAAAGGACGGTTGAAACAGAACAAATATCTCGCAAACTATATGCGGTGGGGTGAGGAGTCCAAGGGGAAAATGAAGTGGACAACAGATCCGGAAACGAATCTCAGTATTGCGTCGTTCACTGCGCATTGTAGTGCTTTGTAGGAGGCCGTATTGTATTTTGATAGCCTAAAGTAAGTTTTTTTTCGGAGATTTTTCAAATTATTATGGTTTCTATTCAAGTGAGAGTGTTGAGAGCGTTTTTATGTTTGAAATGAAACTTGTAGAATACGCCTTCGTGAATAGTTTTAATGTATTATTATTTTCACCATTGCTATAAACTATTTTTTACCTAAAGGGGTTGGGGACGGTTGCAACATTTTTTGTGGGTACAGTTAAAACAATATTTTTATTCAATTTTCTTGTTTTCTGGATGCCGAGAGTACGCGCAAGAAAGACTTCGAGATGGCAATAGATTTGTCGAGGTGTAAAGATGCTTATGAGGGGGTAAAAACAATAGGTTAATTGCGAAAAGTGGCGGAGAAGCAAGCAGTAAAAGCACAATATCAGATATTCAGAGATCAGATCCGGAGAAAAGTGGATAAAATGCACCATTTGTAAACTGTGGACTCACAAAGAGTGCACAGAAGGTGATCCTAGCTACGTTTGCCACAATTACGACTCGGAATGATCCCAGAGCTTAATTTTTGTTTGATTTACGACTAGATAAAATCAAATAAATGTTTTCTTTTACATTATTCGCAGATTATTTTGTTTAAAAGAAATACTGTCGATTTTTATTGTCTATATTAATTATGTAAATTGTGTTTGAATGTCAAATAGTCCTATTGTCACAGACGATAATATCCTTTTTACGTTGTGTGCCCTAAAAAAGTTAAGACTGATCAAAAATATTGTTAAGAGTATTAAAACATTTAAGACTGATTAATATTGTCAAACGGTGCCATAATTATTCTTAAGATTAGAATAAATGATGAATAAAATATGCTGCAATATTATATTTTTATTTATTTGCATTTAACTGTGTCTGTTTCAACCGCCCCTGCCATGGGGACGGTTGAAACAAATCAGATTTTTTTAAAATTGTTCTACTACTAAAAATAACACACCGGGTACTAAATAGCACTACCCATTACTAGATAGAAACACGTTCTTGTATTTAACATGTCTTAATCATCGCTCGGATCATAACTGAGTACAATGGACGATATATGTGAAATTGTTTCAACCGTCCCCAGTCTACCCTACATTTACATCAGTTTTGGACCTGAAAATAATTTTTCTCGATATACCATTTGCAAACCGCACACATAACACATTCGGGAATAAATATTTCTATAGGTAGCAAATAAAATATACAAACACGGCAAGCTACCCACTTAATATTTTGTAGAATCCTGGGCAACTCGACTTAGGCCCGGTTGTTTCAAGTTCGATCAAAGTAAGCGGTCGATAAAAGCATAGATTTTTACGAAAACGGATCGTCTGATTGGTGGAGAACGTAAAATTTCAGTTTAAACTCTACGCTTACTTTGATCGAATTTGAAACAACCGGGCCTTAGGTGCAGTCCACAGCGAGATACGAGATTGACGGAATTTAACCTCACTTTCACGTAATTATTATTTTTAAGTCTGAAAGTTAAATCTGATATATATTTTATATTATATCTCTCGATTCACGTGTACCGCTGTGTTTCATGTCTAAAGTTGTGGTATTCGCTGGGTAACAATACCTGCATTCATTGCCTTTTTGACTAACAGCCAGCGACCTCCAGACTTGCGTTATAGTATGAAACCTGAAATATTTTCTGTAGATGTACACTATATATAATGATTTAATGACATTTGAGTTCGGAGGATTCTGACATATAACAGGTAATAGAGGTACAAACATTTGTAAGTAAAGCGTGAAAATATCAAACCCGATTTTTTATATCTTTATCGGGACATTATTATACGCACATTAATGATTGACAGACGCTTTCCGCGGCTTTACGTTATAGTAACAAATCAGAATTTTATGTATTTTTTCGGGCCAATTTTAATAATATTGCTTACATTTTTTTGTACCTGTATTATCTGTTATCTGCCATTTACCTGCTGTAGTATACACATACAGAAAATATTTCAGGTTTGATATAACCTAAGTTTGACGTTCGCTGGCTTCTGCTCTATTTGATTAACCCGTGTGCAAATGGCGCGCATCAATTCAAAATCTTTGTTCAGTATCGAAACCTTTTATTTATATTTATCATTATGTGAATAATCTTCCATTGATGACAAAATATTAATAAGATTGCATTTTTTTAGATTTTTTATTTAAAAAAATAATAAATGCGTAGGTACGCGGAATACGCGTCACATCAATAATCTAACATTTTTTTAAAGCTTTCGATAAAAAGTCAATATAATGAATTAATTTAATGTCACTCGTATGTTATGATAATAAAAAGCAATAACAATAGAAAAATCATAAAATGAAATTTAGATCCGTAACAGGAATCTTGTGTGACCCGAAAATGCCTATAAAACTTAAAAAATCGAGATAATGTATGGCTCCGAATGCTGGACAATGTATAACACCTACTCTAGGCAAATTACAGCAGATATGCGAATACTTAGATGGTCGGCAGGAGTAACACTAAAATATAGGATTAAAAGTTCACGCATTCGTGGTAGCCTGGGTTTCACGGACATAAACGAGCGAATGGAGGAACGACAGTTGAGATGAAATGGGCACATAAGACGAATACCAGAAGAGTGAAACAATTATGGAAAAGCTAGTTAGATACTTATGATTAGTATTCTTACTTAATTAAAATTAAATTATGACGTGTGAACTGAGTTTCTTTCTTCATTCAGCTCTATCAACAAGTTCTTCCCGAGTCAGGACGGTTAGCGTCCGTTCACTTTATGAAAGCCACTTGCATTAGTATGAGTGATACCCTCTGTAACACGTAAATTGTGTAGTGGTATTCCCTTTGTAAAGCTACTCCATTGACCACTTCAGTATCACCCTGGCGGTCACGCGGAGCTGTCATTTCTTTGTTTAATATGTTTTATTTAAAGATACAGTGACCACAGACTTAAATCAATTTAATATTAATTTAGATGAGGATACGGAGTACGATACAGAGGCAATAGATTATCTTATTGAATAAAATTAATTATAAGACTTTGAAATCATTTAACTACAATTACACCTGCTTATATATAATTTATTTTATCCCATCAAAAATGACGTGTTTTTGTCATATATTTCGGCCGCCAGTTAATGCTGGGAAAACAGCGTTATCTAGAGTAGCGTCTTGATAACGTTAGTGATGGACATTATTAAAAAGAAAATTATGCTTTTTTTGCTTCTTATACATCTTTATTATATTATATCACATTATTATTTGAGCCTTCTGGTAGCGTTGGTATTTTGATTACTGATTAATACCAATGACATTCGATGTAGTACATAATGGATTCACTTGTTAGTTTTAATTTTCAATAAACTGAAATATTAAGGAAAAATCTAATTTAGAGTAGTTTATTTAAAAAAGCACATAGGTAATCAATGTTTTCATTTTTTTAAAAAAAAATTTGAAATCATATTAGTTTTAAAAACGGAATGGAATAATAGGTACTTGTACCTATGCTTATTTTAGGTTTAGAAATAATATTTATATTTATTTTATAAAATAATATTTGTATTTATTTTTGCGTACAAATAAGCAAACAAATACAAACTTTCGGTATGGAGTCTGACCTAATGAGGCGCGCATAACGGGAGCGCGACCCGAAACAAGCCGAAATTGCCCGAACGGGGGTAGGTATTTAACGCTAACAGATTATCAAAATGAACTTAAATATGGCGTTATCCTTATGCTGGCTATATTATTATTGAAAAAAGCATTTAATTATTAAAACAATTGGTAAATATAAAAAATATATCGTTCTGATTGGAACGTTATTTTGCAACTTTTTCTATATTTCAAGGCTTTTAACTAGCCAAAAGTACCAGTATTAAGGAAAACTGTAAATACAGCATTTGATAACATATAAAAATGCAACTTTTGAGAACTATTAAATTTGAAAAATTGAAAGTTGAAAAAAGTGACACACCCTAATGTGTAGGTACTTTAATGCTACGCGAGATGAAAGAAAATAGGGATGCTTACACTTAATAAAAAAAATTCACGATAGAATGTTATTCATTCTATCAATTACAAGCCATACTATATATACATATATCCGTCTCCCAACTATCTGGATCTGATAAACACGATGCGGGTTATCCGGGACGAATTTCGAACGTCATTAAAAAAATATTTTTTAAAAGGAAAATTTTCTGCATTGTTCATAATAGCGAAACACTTGTGAGTCTAAAACATCGGCTGTCCGTCGTGTTTGAAAAGTGATCTCTGAAAACATTTATTATTTAGTTTGTTTTAGTGCCTTACGAGAGCCAGTTGCCATTTTAACTTTTCTACAAAAGAGGTAGCGCTTAATTTATGACAACGTAATTATTGCCGTCAACAGTCAGGGGTACCAAACATAGACGTACTATGGTACCAAAGCTTTATTTTATTTGCGCAGCCAAAGCAAAATATTTGCAAGGTGATTTTAGCGCGTACTCTGAACCAAATGTAGTTTAAAAAGGCACGGCATTCGATATAGGTACTGCCGTTCAAGACAAAAAATTAAGCAGCAATAAACTAACTGCACGAGAATTTATCAAGCATTTATAGAAACCGTAAATCTTATTTCGGAGCAAATTTACAAAAAAAGTAATTTCAAAAAAGTATTTGACAATATGAAACATCCCGACGGCATTTTTGTTGCACTTTTATTAATTTTAGGTAAATTTTTCAATGCTTTTGGATTAACCGTGAAACCGAGTTTTTCTTTCACCATCGTCGGGAGTCTACTGAATATTAAAAACTATTCGGTAATATAACAAAAACTAAATTATCTACAGATAAATCGATTTTATTTTAAAATTTAATATTGTTGCTCGTAAGTGTTAAATTAAGACGAATTATTCAAGATTCAAATAAGTCCTCAGAATCATCATCATCACTCTTGGCTCTACAACTCCTGGTGGGTCTTGGCCCCCTCAAGAATCTTCCTCCACTCATCTCGGTTTAGTGTCAGCTCTCTCCAGTTCAGAAGCTCCAAGGCAGATATGTCTTTGAGGACGTTGTCGCTCCATCTTAATTTTGGCCTAAGTCGTCAGAAATAAATTATAAATAATTTATAAACAATAGACAAATTATAAGTCGTTTAATTCAATTCTAATAGGCGATGAACTTAAATATGCAATATTCAGTCAAAATAATCGTACATACATATCTACAACATTTCTTTTTTTTTCAATAATTGATCATCTGTGAACTTAGTTTTCGGGAACTTGGCTTATCGGGTATTCGTCAGGAAGTCGGAAAATTTATCAGGAAGTTGGCTGTTAGAAAGTTAGACATCGGTGTAATTTTGTACTTATAAATAACCTATAACTAACATTTATTTTTAAACAATATTTTTACACTATTCCAAATATGAAAACAATATTTATTTACTCAAGTAATTAGATTCTACAAGTGTGCCATGTAATTCACTTACATTTTATCAATTTTTCAAAATTTGCAGTTGAAAATTGAGTCGCGAATGCGTGGAGACATCTACTGCTCTTTTATTGATCAATATGGGAACTCGCTCGCTACTATTTGTTGGTGATTTTAGGAATTGAGTCCCAAATTAGCAGTGACCAGGATATTCCAACCGTGTGATGTCAACTTGATAAACAAGAAATTAATCTGTATATTGTCCAGGTTAACTGGGATTTGGCACAAAAATTTTTATATCAAAATATCTTATCTCGGCAAAGCTTCTCCCCCTCTCAGTTGATGTGATGAACCGCTTTTCTCCACTCTTCGCTATCGAAGGCCATGTTGAAACGTGTAGCCAGCCTACGGTCATTTCTCAAACCTAGCCTAAACACATTACGCCAACATTAGATCTCTAAAGCGTAGATCAATTGTTTTTCCTTCTCAGGGTTCATGCTTCTGAACTTTTATGTTTCTTGAGAAGTAGTGGTTTTTTCCAAATTATGTACTATTTCGAAATAGCAGACTTGTCCGTAAAAATCTTCTTCGAACATTATTTTAGCACCCTCCATTAATTGAGACGGCAGATACAATTATTGACATCTTCGTAGTCATTCTAGTTCTTAGTTTGATTCTGCATTAAATTTGATCCATTCCGAGTAAATTAGTATACGTAAAATACATTTTTTGCAAATGTATTGTGGGAACTGATAAATGAAAATAATCGTATGAAATGTGGTATAATTACGTTGTTAGGCTGATTTTCTTGTGAATTTAAAATTATAGGGTAAAATTTAGCCCACAACGAACAATACAATTGGCGTTCATTAACACAGTACAATTAGTTCACATCAACACAATATACAATGCTATACTCATCCTATTCGGGAATACCTTTTTTATCCTGTTTAGATTTGGAATAATTCTTTACTGCCATATGAATATAATGAAAAGAAAATAATAATACCTAATAATACTGGTACGTAGGTTTTCTTACTTTCATAGATTTTCCTACAGTCCTAGGTTTTCCTACTATGATTCCAGCGTAGATTATGGGCATATGCACAGACCACCAAAATATATAGAAATGAACTAACACAAATTTATTGGTACACGTTCTGGTTACACAGCAGGTTCCACTACTTTTGACTTGTTTAAAAAAATACTACGAGCTTGTAAATTTTGAAATAATTATGGAAAGGTTAAATTAAATACACTTAAAATGTGTTTTATCTTAGTAAATAAGTCGCGTTTTATTACAAATATAGTTATTACTATTATGAGTAGCTTGTTGGTCTTGTGGTTAGGATACTGGCCTCGTGATCCAAAGGTCGCGGGTTCGAACCTCACTCCGGACTAGCAAGTTAGTCCTATTTTCATAGCACAAGCGTTTAGCTTAGTTTGAAAATAGTAAGAATATTGATGTGACACGTATTCCGTGTTCACATCTCTATTTTTTTTAAAAAAAAAATAAAAAAAAAAATAGTATATTACGAGACATAGTTTGGAACGAAATAACAAAACAACGTCTATTGAAAAAAACTAACCTATAAAAACCAAATTTTTTATTATACTCCCTTAATTATTTACTGGTTGAAACAGGTTTGGCGCTTACCACACGCGTTGGGCTCGAGTCGGGCGACGCTACGAAAGGTAGTAATAAAAAATTTCGAAAAATCCAAAATTATTCTATAATTATTATTTTTTAAAACGAAAATTTTTTAGATCATTTTTATCGTCGCCGCGAGTCTGCCTGCAAAGTTTCAGGTCGATTGGATCACGGGAAAAGGGTTAAAAATCGATCCAAAGTTTTTTCAACAGACAAGCAAGCAGACGCTACGAGTTAAAAGAAAGGGAGTAAAAAAGTAACCCATAAAAACCAAGTTTTTATTATACTCACTTTATTTGTAAATATAACAACAATTAAAGACGAATTAAAACATATAACATAACACTAAACTTACAGTAATTTAATATATTTCTAAAATGTCAGATGTTTTGAGCTTTGATAAGACACTTCATGCTTTGAAGATTAAATTCTAAAAACATTTGTCAGTCAATTTAGATTTTCGACATTTGTAGTGTTGTATTTAGAAAATATTCCGCGACGTTATCGGGCCGCCGTTGCTAGTAATCAAACTTTTCTAATGATTCCAATTTGAAAAAAACCAATAAAATTTCTAAAAATCCGAAATTATACTATAATTTTTAATTTTTTTTAACGAAAATTTGATAGATCTTCTTGATCGTCGCCACGAGTCTACTTGCAAAGTTTCAGCTCGATTAGATCACGGGAAAAGGGTTAATCGATTCAAAGTTTTTTCGACGGCAAGCCGGCCAGCAAGCAGACGCCACGAGTTAAAAATACGTTTCGTTTACTAGTGGATTTAGTTATGCGTAAATAAATACTTTAACTACATTGTAAATGTGTCTTAAATATATGCGAGAGGACACACGCTTCCACTGTGTCCCTTTCCCCTCACCCAAAGAAGGGGTTAGTTCATCTCTGTATAATTTTATATTCTGTGGTCATATGCAACCTCAATGAAGTAGCTACTTCGTGTATTCTTTTTACTTGTGGGAAATTACACGTCATCATCATACTGCAGCGGGACCCGCGTGGCTGGTCCCGCTCCGGACCCACAAGCTAGACATATGGTACCTACTTCTTTTCACTTACTTTTTCTCCTGTCCGGAGCACGCTGCCGGCATTCTGCTTGGTGTGGTGGCCACTGTATATCATTACCCCCCAGTTAGGCCTGTCTTCTACCATTTATTCCTTGGAATGTTTTAAATTTCGTGAAGCGTCGTTTTCAGGAAGTCTTTGAACTTTTTGTCCTCCACACACGACACGGCGATGGTTACCTAGTAGCTACTTAGATACCTACGGATAGTATGAATGATTTCTACCCTATCGGTACTAGGGGTTGAGCAGTATTCAGGGCCTTAGGTCGTAGCTTTACCAAGGTGTGGATCTCCCGATGGGAAATCTTACGGGGCTAATGTGATAGCTGCGGTGGGAGAGTCTCCCCCCGCTGGATGCTGCTTTTCTTCGAGGGTTGATATCTGCCGGTCTTGGCTTCGTGGCTGCAAGTCGCCTTTTTCATTGTTTTAATTTCCGTGCCGTCCCTTTTTCTTTATGTTTTCCCCGAATTGGGGGAGGTCTTTTCATTTATTTTATTTTCATGAATTATTATTTCATTTTCACTCAACTGCAACCGACATCCACTGCCGCCGCCGTGGGAGATGTCTTGTCAAAAATTTTATTTTATTCTGTTTTTTTTAATATTATTATTCTTGTTTATACATTGTTATGTTATGTTTATTATGTTATGTATGATGCTAATAAAGATAATTTCCTTGCGACGGGGGCTGTGAATGGTTGTGTTTGCGGCCGTGCCCCCTCGCAAAGGTTTATACGACCCGAGCGAGGGAGCATGCTCCTGCACTGTAGTTGAAAAAAAATGTCAACCTGGAGACGATTGAGTAGGACCGATATGGAAGCTTTTGCTCTTAGAACGGTCCTGGGTAAGCGGTGGGTCCCATTCACAGGGCCTTAGGTTACGTCCATCCAATGATGTCCTAGTGAGGAATGAAAGGAAATTCGGATGCTTCCGAGAGTTCGTTCGGGTGTGATAAGTTTTCTAGTGTATTGGTGGTTTGACTCTGTCATTCCCCGGTGTTGTGTTACAGTGTGGGCTCCTGCATTGGACGAAGACCTGCCGGTCCCGCGTTTCCCTAGCCGGATATCCAAATGTATTTTTATTATTTTTTATTTCGTCTTTTTCCCAGTTAAGGGGGTGTCTGTTTGACCTTAGCCATCCACTGCCGCCACCGCGAAATTCGTCTACTATGTATTATTTTTCTTCTTTTGTTATTACCATTTCTTTGTTCCTGTATTTATTTATGTATTTCTTTTATGCAATAAAGACGTATCTAATGGTGTCGGTCTGGGAATGGTTTTGTTTTTACGGCCGTGCCGCCTCGCACCGATTTATACGACCCATGCGGGGCAGCACGGTCTTGCACTGTAGCTAAAAAAAAATGCCAACCTGGATACGAATGAGAAGGGCCGATATGGGAGCTTTTGCTCATAAAACGGTCCTGGGTTCCATTCACAGGGCCTTAGCTTTTTACTGGAATATACTGGAAATTTGTTTTTCCCTACGTTTAAGCGTGTGTGAACATGATGAAACTCGGTTGAGGATGGTACAGCTCTCATTCGTTATCCATTGCATTTTTGATGAAGTCCCAATATGATAATTTATTATTAATATTAGTGTCCATCAAGGTACGTACGTACATCAATATTTAAATTTCATACATTAGTTTATAACGCAGGAGCATTAAATTAGCAGTAGATCGACCGTTTCCTTGTGGATGTGGCTTTCCAAACGGAAATAGAAATAGTCGGGCTATATCTATCTGGGACATACTTCCTAGCCTCCTTCCTGGATTGGGGGATTCGAGTGCTTTCCTGTTCGGCAGATGTGTAAAATCTATGTTTAAATTCGGCGAAGACTGGTTTGCCGGAAATAAACTGAATGTTATTGTGTAGGTACTTTCGTTTCAGTTGCATCGGTGTGGTCTCCACACAAAGCGTTGTGACAAATATTAATTTAATGACTCGGCGATCACTGTAGGTAGGGCAAACCTGGTTTGGCCATGACCATGGACAAACACGTGTTTAGAGTCGGAAACATCGGGTATCAGTCGTGTCTGAAAAGTGACTTCTCAAAACATTTATTTTATGTTTATTATTTAGATTATTTATATGCGTTAGGGTGAGTTGCGTACAGTTTTTCACTTCTTTACAAAATTGCGCGTAATTTACGACGGTAGCATTGCTAAGCGTCAACTGTCCGGGGTGCCACAGTTTTTGTTTTATTTGCAAAACCAAAACAAAACATTTTTATGACGAGTTAAATTTGCAGAGTGATTTTGGCGCATCTCCTGGATGGTAGAGGTTAAAAAGAGGCACAGTTTTTATAGAAACTGTAAATCTTATGCTGGAGCAAATTTACAAAAAAAATGATAAAAAAGTAGCCGGCATTTTTATTGTGCATAAAAGCACACGTGCGCGATTGTCGGACATTAAGAGCGCAAAGTGCGTGGTTTTTGCATTTTTGGTTTTGTTATAGGACAATTTTTCTATTCTTTTGGATTAATCGTGAAATCGATTATCCGGGATTTTTCCTCCGTGCATCCCGGATTATCCGGCGTTTACTGTATTTAGCTGCGTTCCTTGACCAAATAATACTGTATCAAATGCGCAGATGTGGAGTTTGCCTCGTCTAATGTGACTAACGCAGAAGACAGGATGTTGAAGACACCCTCCAAGAACCTTCAAGACAGAAGGCCATCATCCGCAGTAATTCCAGAAAGCCTCAACAGAGTCATAAATTGGACTATGCAGATGGATAAATTACTATTATTAATTCAATTCAATTCGACTTTTATTGGATAAGTAACATATTTTTTAGAATCTAACGTTGAATTCTTACATGTTATTTATTATTTTTAATTCATGTACACATTTATGAATCCTTATCAAAGAAGAAAAGCTTTAAGGCATCAGTTGATCATTCAGCAAATATCCTAAAGATCTCACATAAATGACGGAATTCATCTTTATTTTAGATTCGCATTTTAGGGGCTGTTAACCTCTGTATCACGCGTCGAGATTTTGATCTGGAGATTTACTCAGAGATTGAGATCGGTAGAAAGGAAAAATAAACTGTACGTGGCGACAGACTTCACAGGGGAATCATATTATAATAGAAGTATAGCTAGACCGCATTCCAAAGAATGTACGCTAAAAATATGTGTGTTGTTACGATGCAAAAAATGAACACAAAATAAGTTTTTCTAGTAAGTAATTAAACTTTTTAACTAAAAAATATGTATTTATTTGGAATATCATATTGAGGCTTGTAATACGGGCTTGCCAGGCAACTTTCCCCTCTTTCTTCTTACCGGACAAAGCTAGGGAATGGTCTTTTGACTGTGGTCGACCTATATTCATTCTAGCGAAACAATGTTGAGAGTACAAGACCTGGTCCGCCATATATGTGTACATATTACATAAAAAATATACATGTGAAGCAGAAGAAGAAGAGAGTAATATATATAGAGAAAAAACTAATAAATTATAACATCCGAGTACTTACTTAAATACCATAAACATAAATGGAATGTGAGGGTATTATGAAATACCTATTCTGTGCTATTCTGAAAATAGCAATATTGCTAGATAGGCATACCTATGTATAACATTGTATTGCCGCCAATTTCGATGTTTTAAGTTTGACATGTTTGAAATTAATTAATTAATTCAATCAGAAAGCTCTAACGTGTAAAAAAACCTTAAGTTATTCACAATTACGAATAATAAGCTTTCTAATTAATTGAATTCATTAATTCCAAATCTGTCAAACATAAAACGTCAAAAAACGGCGTCACAATGTTTTACAATAACTGTCAAGCATTGCTTAGTTCAGAATACGGATGATAAATATATACAATTTTAATACACCTACAACTATTTGTTCTGAAATGTTAAACAAGAAGAATAAATTTGCAACCCCACATAAGAAACCCGGAGTTCTTTAGAATAAGCCAGCACACTAATAATGTTTGTTACTTTTCTCCCATCACAAGGTTGTGTCGCACATATAATATGTATTGTGCTGACCCTAACATTGATTCTGATATTCTTGCAGATCGTTCGTTGTTATCATCGTTCAAAAACTCACTCATACAAACATCCATTTTCTAAACGATGTCCTGAACCTATAGATCTTTTAAATCAATTATTCATTAAATACTAATCGCACTACATTCAAACACTAAATACACGATACATGTAAATGTACATGTAAAATATACTTAAATGCAAAAATACATGTTACTAGAGTGTGCCGAAGACACTTGTAATTGGGATAATGGGCATAGTCTTCATTTATAATGTTTTATTATCTTGTCAGTGGCTCTAATAAATATTTGAAAAAAAAAACATTTATTCCGATGGGTAGATTCAAATTCAACCAATCGAATATCAATGAACGAAATATCAACGAACTGACATTTGACGTACAACAAACCTGGAGTGAGGCACGAGACACCGAATTTCTGGGACAGAATCTCACGAGAGCAAGATCTTTTAATCTTATAAAAACCTCGTCCATTGACACGCGCCACAGGGATCGTTTCCACGTATTTTTTCCCTCGAGAGGACAGCAAGACAACGTGTGAAATACTAGTAGGCAATGAATGTTTGGAACAAGTAGATGAGTTTGTGTACTTGGGAAGTATGTTCGATAGAGGAGGGAATGTTGAGAAAAATATAGAGAGGAAAGTGACTACCGGGAATAGGGTGAACGGTGCTTTGAATGCAACAATTTCTAATAGAAATATGTCTACCGAGGCAAAATTAGCGGTACATAATGGAGTTCTGGTACCGACCTAATAAATCAGTGTAAAGCTGATCTTAGCATAATACATAGAATGAAAATAGGGTCGCTCAGGTGGTTTGGGCATATTGAGCGAATGGATGAGGAAAGAATGGTCAGAAAGATATATGCATATGCAAGTGTCGACGGCGCCAGAAAGAGAGGGCGACCACGGAAAACGTGGCACGACCAGATTAACCAGATACTGGAAGATGAAGCCTCAACAACCGTCAAGCTTGCATGCGAAGATGTATGAATGTAGATAAAGCGAGAGTTGTATGTCAGGACAGAAGAGTATGGCGCCCTATCCTCTTTGCCTACCCCCGCGGGGAAACGGCGTGATGGTAAGTTAGTTGGTTAGTGTAATAGATCTGAGGAACGTATGTCGCGACGCCAGAAAGAGACTGCATGACAGAGAGAGAGAAGGTATAAAAAGGCGCGTGAATGTCGAGTCGCTCTCTCTTTTACTACCATTGTTATCCAGACCGCATCTTACTGTACAACGTTTGTCTAAACCGTTATTGTCACCGAATAAATACTTACGAGAACAAAGTCTTTGCTTGGAGCTTCCTCATCCCGAATCAAGAGTATTACAGTTAGTTAGCAATAAAATATTTGATAACAAGAAGAATAGTTTGATGCACCTGCGCCCTGGGAGGAACTTCGGCTTCCGATACGATTTCCGTTGGCGGTAGTTTGCCTTCCGCGCCGGCCGTCGCGAGCGGCCGGGGCTCCCAGCCGCCGTAACCCGTATCGATTCGTCACTACGCCACCACAACAAAATATTACATCCGGTAGTAAGGCGTACATCGAAATATATTCAAATTGCTTTGTAGCATTTCACGAGATATTTCGTTTTAAGAAGTCCGTTGGAAAAAACAAGTCACGCAATAATATAGGTAATGAATAGGTTATGTGCCTGTTTCGCTGACGAGGCCGAGAGCGCGTTCACGGATGAAGCTTCGCTCTCGCTTTTCCGAGACAGGGACATCCTGCGGACGGTATACCACAACCCATGAAAATCGCGGGATATAATAATAATTAATAACGACCCTTGCGCGCGCCCCGATTGGTGTCACGCTGTAATTATCTAAAGTTGTAATTCCAGCAAGTTACGGACCGACAGACATTCGCAATTACTGTACCGTAATGATAGTTCAACGTTTTGCAAAAAATAAGCCAGAAATATTTTTAAAAAATGCAATCTTTGATATTGCATAACTCCATAACTATCGATATTAGGTCACGGCTGCTTGTACATTTTCGACTCACAATCAAGGCAGGAGTATAGTCCCGCGAGGTTATTAATGTTTTCCAATAACGCTGTGTAGTTGTCAATAATGCTGCTAAATGCATCCACAAAGTTATCGCGAGCGAGGGTTATGTGTTTAAATAATTTTGGGCATTTTTTCTCATTCAACTTAATTTAATATGAGAATGATAAAAAATATTCGACGGCGAGCTAAAATTAATTTAAACTATGCATATGT
>JADDOH010010516.1:0-77562 GCA_016648135.1 Agrypnia vestita
GGTCGATGGGTGTGACCGAGAATTCTGATGATGAATAGTTTCGGCTCGTTATATCATCTTCTATAGGTTAGGTGGAGAAAAATCTATAATGTTTGAATAAATATTATTTTTATTCAAACTGGTGGGTACCTACATATAATTTTTTTTAATGAAATAAAATAAACGAAAATTGTACCTTTTTTTCTCCTATTTCAAAAAGGCTAAAGCATAAAGTATAAACTTGTTCCCGAGCTAAGTGGAAAGCTATATAAGTTGGCATTTAATTTTTTTCTGAGGACTTGTTTGTTTGGAGCTGAGGAATGGTTTGTGAAAACTTTACATACAATGTTGCTAAATAAATGTATGTTATTTACGTATATATTATTGTTAGTAAATTTATTTTTAATAAATTACTTGTTTGAATATAGAGAGATATAGAGTTTCCAATAAAAATAGCAAAAGAGGAATCACTTTTTCGAGTCATGCGAATGCAGTCACTCGGGTATGGAATGATTTGACGACTTTTATGTTTCCTTCTCATTATATTCCGAACCTTTGTGAAACTCTTAATAAGTATTCCCATCTCTTCCGCCCACAAAACTCACCCCACGGAAGATATAAATACCGCTCTACTGTGGGTGTTAATATTTAATAATACATTTTCGTAAAATTTGTGTTTTTATAAATTAATACTTAACAAGTCTTTCTTGGTAGAACCGACACTGTAATAATAAAAAAGGGTATTAATTTAAAAACTTGTCTCAGTCAGAGATTGCAAAGTATTGAAAAAAATACAAAATATTTTTTTTTATAATATTGCTCGCTTTCATAAAATATTTCTAAACGTGACTTGATATTCTGCTGAAGAATATTATTTTGAGGAGTTAAATAGTCTGAGAGAACGTATAAATTGGAACGGGCAGAGTAAGTGAGAATGGTTATATCCCGGAAGGCGCTGTTTCATTCCGTTGCATATAATTGATTCATTAAAATTATATTTACTCATAGCAACATAAAAGAATATCTGTATTTTTTAAAATAATTTTGTACAATTTTAAATCAGTGCGCATAAATGTATTAAAATTTTTCATATTATATATTACACACTGAAATCTGAAAAAAATAGATAAATTACAATCCTATATTTGGGAGTAGTAATATTCAATTAAAAAGCTTTCTTCTTATATTTTGTGTAGTTATTTTTAATATAAATAATTATTTTTAATACAAGGTTCTGTTTCCGACGGGAACACGCAAAAATAGGGGGTAATTCCACCGTTTAGGTCAGGTCAACCTGATGGCACCGATGTCGCAGATTCTCAGGCGAAAACGAAATCGTACAAAATTTCGTCGAGGTCGGCATTTCGGGAACCGACGTCGCCGACCTCTGTCTGTCGGCGAGATCACTATACTCATAATTCGACTCGCAGCTCTATGAGCAGTGGTCTCGCATTAAAAAATTAAATTCAATAGGTTTCATAACCTTTTTCTTAGTTTTTCATACTAATTTCACATATCATATTCATTTTTATTATATTCAATTAAATTCATAGTATTTTACGTACAAAAAATAAAAATGCGTCGAGCGCACTGGGCATTCCCAAAGGATTTTATTTATTAGTGCCCTCTGCGTGCTCGCGCTCACAATTTCCTATGATTCAAGCATAATATCAATTTTTTCAACATTTAATAATAGATTTTTCATGAAATTATGAGTAAGCCCTATCCTAGGTAGGTCAATAAACTTTTTTTATAAATATACAATATATATATAAAAATACAACAATAAACGGACCTTTTCAGGGCTGCCGGTTTTTTATCTTGGCCGACACAGGTGAAATTTCCATTTCATATTGAAAAATACAAACAATTTTTTTCAAATATAAAGTATATGTTTAATTAATCGAAGTACGTATAAGCCATTGTTTACGATAGAATTTTGCCATTTAAATGGAAGTTCGTTTATAGTTTTTCTACAGAAATAGTAGGGAAGGGAATTGACGAATTCCTTAAAAGTGTATTTCACCGCCTCATCAGATTTGAATTTTTTCCTTTGTAAAAAGTTATCCAATATTCAAAAAAAAAATTCAAACAGTAGGCGGAAGATCTGGCGAGTAGGGTGGGTGGCGGAGAGTTTCTAGTCAAAGCTCCTGTAATTTTAGGATGATCCGTTGATCAGTGTGTGGACGAGCGTTGTCGTGGAACAGAAGTGGACTTTACAAGTCTCGGTAGTTTGACAGCAGGCTTGTCCATCGTCGTTTTCAAATACGGTCACCAGCAGAGTCTTTTGATTCAATTTGCGTTTGGGACATTATTTGGCTGCCTTCCCTGTGTCAAATCATTGCAACAAACGTTTCTGATTATTACACAGGAATCATTTTTCGTCACAAGTGACAATCGAATTCGGAAATGCGTCATTTATGTGCCGAATCAACAAATTAAAGCAAGCCTCGACGCGAATTTGCGATGTCCTTCAGTGAGTTCATACGGTACTCACTTTACACTATCGGGGATTTTACAGCACCTTTTGCAGTAAATTGGAAATTACTATAAAGGCCTGGAATAACCCAATAGGTTATGTAAACATCAACTATAAAAGAGATCGACCGGCTGTTGCGCACCAATTATATTATTGGAGTTATTTTGAAAAGCGATACGTGAACGACGATCCGACGCACGACCATGAATTATATTAGAGGCAAGTTGTAGAGCGGGTACTTTTCTAGCGCGAACCTGAGCGAAATAATTTGTGTGAATTTAAGATCGGTGCTCCCATCAAATTCGTGTCCAGTGATTTAAGTTAATTAAAAATCGACAATTTGTGTAGTTTCCTGGAATATTCTGCCATTTATATCTGACTTCTCTGGCCGACGTTTCGGATCCTAATGCAGAGTTCACCATCAGCCCTGATGATAGACCCTACAATGGGATGCGAAACGTTGGGCAGAAAGGTCAGATGTACACGGCAGAATATTCCAAAAACTACACACATAAGATTATGAACGGCCATAAAAATCTGAGAATATTTTTAATCGGCAATTAATTTCAAGTATTTAATTTGCCTCCCACAGCCATATACATATATATACATACCAGAAAGCAATTTCGCTATAAAGATCAACATTATAAGGCCTGCGGTAGAGACATAAAACATTTAAAATAAATAAACACTATTTTATCAATAAATTCATAATAAATAAATAAAATCATCATTTTTTGCATTATTGTGTAGGTACTCATATTATCTGTTACTTACCCTATTTTCATACGACTGATTTTTTACTCAACTTTAATATATGAGATTAATCACGAATGCCGTTTAGTTATTCCACGCTAAAATAAATCAACCCATCTTTTATTAAATCTGGAGTATGTCTAATAGTTATATTATATATATTACATCTTGATGGTGACAAAATATTTGTTCGTAAACTAGATAGGTATCTAGATTTTTTATTTTGGAAGATATATTTTTCTAATTGATTCATATAATTTGTTTCAAACATCATAAATCTATGTTCTTAAAATTGCAACTTCACAATACCAAAATACACTTATGTACATATGTATGTTTTTAAATCTGGGAATGACTTGGATTATATTTCTTATGATAAAAATTTTTGATAAAAATCGATTTGAAATGTCAATTTAAAACAAATCTGGACCAGCGATTGTGAGCTTGAATGTTTTCTCAATATAATTACACAATGGAATTGAAATATCAGTCATATTATGATATCCTGTAGATGTAGCCTACATCTAATATCAAATAGATCTGTAAGCATTAGACCCGTATGCTTGTCAGATAAAAAAAATATCGATATAACAGAGAAGCAAAAACTAATTGCTGAGGCACTGAACCAACCTGCACACGAGTTTAGGTTGAATTTCAGCGTATTCTGGTACTACAGTGTCAGTAAATGTTCGCGGAAGGCAGGACACATTAATCCCACGCCTTGCTGAGCCATTACATTGCCGGCTGCGGGACCAGGCTACTGAACCAGCGATAACCGCCTGGTGGTGGCAGTAGTCTCGTGGATCCAGGGATCGATGTTCCAGAGATGAATCCAAATACAGACTGAATAGTTTTTATGTGCCCTTTCAATTAATACTCTGTTTTAGAATTCATTTAAAACCCTTGGATTTAATTAAATTTATAATGAATTTATTAAAATCAACCGGTTTCGGGAAATACAGTTCAATTTCATCAGGATGGTAAAAAACTAATCCTTATCATAACCATATATTTAAATTTGGTTTAAAAACGTAATGATTTTGCAGTAAATATTAAAAAATATATTTAATTTCCGTTGTAGGTATCTACACATGTTACATTTTTTTATAAATTTTATTTGCAGGAGTCCAGCAATCAAAACACATATTGAGCACTCTTGCTACCAATCGCATTATAATTTATTTACATATAATTTTTAAAATATTTACCTGTATAATATATATTTTTTATATTTTATATATAATTATTAAAAAATATTTTAATTTCATTTTTTATAATGTAGTTGTAATTTTCGGACGTGGTTATTTGATATTTGATATCTTATGCTGTTAATAATAAATGTCTCACTTAAAGATTCACATATAAAGTTTAAAATAGTCGTAAAATTAAACCATTCATATAGTGTTATAGTAACGCATTTTTTCAGTAAGAGGGCGTTCTAGGTTCAACTAGAAATACATACAGATTTTTTTCTCTCCATTTATATTTCTAAGTGATTCATATAATAAGTTTAAAATAATAAAAAAAGCGTTGACATGAATCAACGCTTTTTTTATGGATTCGATTGTTTAAAAACCTTCCACGTTGTATTTGTACATAAACAACTTTTGAAGTGTTAGTACTCAAAATTAATGTTATCCGCGTTCACGTTTAGTTTTATATGACATAGTTTGGTTATTTTTGGTGGACACTAAATACATTTAAAACATACATTCAACTGAATTATTCTATACAATTCCACTATCACTATTTATTTCATTGTCATGGTGAGATGTCAAAGACAAAAGCCCTCATCACTCCTCGCTCAAGCAGCCACCCATATCATATTTATTCATAAAATAACCAACTACAACAATTATTTGCAAACTTGTCTGTAATCAACACAGAGCCTTTAGTGAGATTGATTGGGCTCCATTTAAATTTTACGAGACAATGAATTAATGAAATAAGATAATTAATTCGATAAATACGATTTACAAGAATATTGGATAATTATATCAAGAAGGAATTGAAATTTTTTTTTACATATTTTATAATTATATATAAAAAAATAAAAAATAAATATTATATAGGTATGTGTTTTAAAAATTATATGTTAATAAATTATAATGCCTTTGGTAGCGTGAGTGCTCAATATGTGTTTTGATTGTTCATATGATTTATATGACATTACTAGACTCTTGCATTTATTTTATTTGCAAGGTTCTAGCATTTAAATTTAAACATTTTCCTACATACAACGAATAGTAAATATTTTTGTAATATTTACTGAAAAAAAAAACGTTTTTAATCCAAATTTAAATTAATGGTTATGATAAGAATAAGTTTTTTATCATCCTGATGAAATTGAACTGTATATTCCGAAAACGGTTGATTTTAATAAACTCGAGTCATTATAAATTTGATTAAATCCAAGGGTGTTTAAGGAATTCTAAAACAGATAATTAAATTTATATATTGTTATATATTTTTTGGTGGACGCCTGTCCTAAATTAAAGTTTCATTTATTTTACGGCTGTCCACATTCCACCGGTACTTGAGGTTCAACAAAACAGGCCGCCTCTCTTCCAATATTCTTACATATCAATAAAAGTGTTTTTAATAAGAAAAAAAAATTAAAAAATAGCGCATGAAGTCTCAATGTGCAGGAGTAAATACAATATATTGTTTAAAATCATCTCTTTACATGAAAAAAAAAAACGTTTGAAAATCATCAAAAAACGTATAGTTTTTGCATATTTAAAAGCCTATAATAACTTTGTTAATATTGAATATTTCTTAATTACCTTAATACAGATTCTAGATAATTAAGTTAACTTTATACGTATAAAAAACATATTATACCTATATACAAATATTAATTAAAACTTTGTTCGCCCTAAAAAATTAAAAACGATGTTAATGTTCAGTTTATTACTTTTATATAAGAAAAAAGGTTTTATCTGAGTTGTCGCCCTAAAAAAATTGCAGTCTATTATATAAATTTTGTTATAAATTAATAATAAAAAAACACATTTTCGTAAACAAATTCTGATAGGTATAAATGAATAATAAAACTTCAAATTTTCGTAAAAAAACGCCGAAATATGCATTTGCAGTAAATGTGCCGTCTTAATATTTAATTTTACGCCAAAAGTACCCATATTTCATGTTGTATAATGTATGCGTGATTCTTGAGAATATTATTTAGAAATTACTGAAAAAATATATGACATCGTAATCGATTCATGTGAAAATGTATTCCGCAGTTTATAAACCGAATCTCTAACCCTCGCACTCCTCAGAGATGCTAGCCGATGGCGTTTAACCCTGTATATAATACGATACCATATGAATTTTCAATAAAATTCTTCCCTCGGGGCAGATTCTTACGTAAAAAGTGGCTATCTCAGGAGCCGTCTATACAAACACGCACACGAAAGGGTAAATATACCCCTACAAAATTTTCGATGTTATCTTCTGCGAGTTATGAGAGTCAACATACAGGACAATTTTATTCTCCCGTGCTGCGATACAGGGCTTTCTTTGTCTACGTATAACAAAATAATTCCAAATTAATTTATTAAAATATCTTACCTAATTAGAACCAACCGAATCACAAAGCAGGAAAATGACGAACTTCGATTCTCAATATTCCAATTCTCGATATCAAAGGAAAATAATTTGTAAGAAAAGTTAAAGCTGGTTTTCTGGTTTCGCGTTGTTTTCCAATAATGTATCGGTGAATTTTCTTAAATCTTGTCTTTTCTCAAAGTTGGTTTCTCAGATTCAATAAAAGTACGCATACATTATTCTTTGTGATGTTTTTAAAAAAGTCCACATTCAACCGTCCGTGTCCACAGAAATAACGTGATTCCTTCACCCCTCAGTGGCTTCAACAGAATATACAATACGTACATACATCTCGTAAAAGATACTCGTAGGAAATCTCGCAACATTCGGAAAACTTCATAGCTATATATCATATAAATTTATGAATATTTATCGGCTAAAACATGTTGTGGCTAATACATATCCCGTGATTCTTAACACATTTCGATGAAACTATTCTGATTTTTTTTTGAAAATTCGTTAATCAGCCTGATACAACATATTTTTTTAAGGGTTCAGTCTCTAATACCCAATATAAACTTAATTATTATCGTATAATGTATAAAAAATACTGTTTATTATAATCACTTAGCATATTAGAATATACTTTTATTTTCACACAAAAATAAATCTATCTGAATCTCCTTAACAGTCGTTTCCGTCGTTTTCGAAGCTGTTTAGTTAAGATTCTTGAAGAGCTTGACAACAACAGTTTGAAGTAAAATGGCATGAAGTCGACCCACTTCCTTACCAATAATCGCTCTGAAATTTGACAAAAATACGTATTTCTGATTATTATATATTTTCATTATTTTACAAAATCAGTTTATTTGTACACTAAAAAATATTTTTAATCCTGACGAGTTGTAGTATTTTTAAAAGTAACATTTTAATTCCACACCAACAATTTTTATTTTATTTCAACGAATTTAAAAGTGACATTTAAGTTTTGAAGTTAACCTGTGAAAAACCTGACCTAACCGTGTATAAGGTGGTTGAGCCTTGGCTCACCGAACCGAAGCTACCAACTAAAATTTTTTTTTTTAAATCTAACCGAAATTAATAAACCATCTAATATAAGTTCTAATTCAGATACGCAACCTAAAATACTCTTACTGATCTCGATCGTACTGTTCCGAAATACACATTATAAAATAGATAATAACCTATAAGTATCTCTACGTAGATAAAAGGTTAGAATTATCCGTTTTGAATGAACTGAAAGGATTATTTTGTAAGAACGCGATGCGGTCGTAATGTTTCTTATCGATGTTTAATTAATATCAAAATCCTATTAAGTTACCGCAAGTTTCATTCTAAATGCAAATACTACCTAATGGCTTTTATCCTAGTTTACCAGGATATCTCTCTATACTAGATTATCTATTAAATGGCTCATGATGTCGTTTTTTTCCTAATTTATAAATAAATAAATCACTATACTCTCACTCAATTACTATAGAAACGTCTAAGTTATTGGCTCGTGATATCGTCTTTAGTCTATAACTCCCCCTCTATTGTGACGCACGTGGCAACCCTAATATTTCAGAAAACGTGTTGGAAATTCTATATTTACACATACAAAGATAATAATATACTTATAATTTTAATTCGGACTTGACTACAATACGTATAAAATTTATTGTTTAGAGTTTACATTTACTGGAATAACTAACCATAACAGAAACGTAAAATATCTGAAAGAAAAGGCACATTTACATATCATTTTGTTTTTAAATTTGCTTACTTTTGTTGGCTGCTTCTATATACAATTTATAGTTTGGAGAAAAACACATAATCAGATTGTTTCAGTGATTCGCCTCTGGATTGGTTATCTTGGTAGAAACTGTATTTATCTGCAAACCGAGAGTCTAATAATTTGAAAATAGGTCTACTTCCGAGTATGTGGTGTCTGTCGCTAACAGAACTTCACTTTTCTCGTTAGGAATTTATTTAACAAGTTTTAAAAATGAATCTATGGAAAGGAGGATTGATGTCCGTGGGTAATGACATATCCTCGGTTTCCGCGCTAAAGGGGCCCCATCGTCCCGCCCCTAAAATGCCATGAAAAACTTCCTTCTATACATTTTCTCTGGCGTTTCCTTTACCTTGATAAACAACCCGAAGCTAAATCTTGATATAGCCACGTAGTATGTTCCATTGCCTCGACAAATCGTCAGCATTCCGAGGAAAATGTAAATCCAAGGTATACCAAAACTTTAGGGATCACTTGCGTCTAAAGATTAAGTTGGAAGATATTAATAGTGGCATCTAATTCTTTTTAGGGGTCCTTGCGTCTAGAAGAATGTTGGTTATTAGTTTAAAGCTGATTATTGCAATTTATCCTCTGTGGAGTATAAAGATAATTTCTTGGTAAATGAAAATGTGAATTCCTCCTCGTAGAATGAAGACAAGTATGTTTAACCAATGGAACATTCCACGTGAACAGAATATATTAACCATGTGTCAATACATTCATAGATATCCAAAGCGTAGTGAATAAATCTACCTCACCAACTTCCTATGACCATGTGACTATATTTATACAATAATTAAACGAGTTATCTGAGCAAAATAATTCGTGTAGATAACGGGAATACTTTATTTCAAATATCGTTGAAGCATTTTTTAACGTCCGAACGAAATCGCAATATTCAGGGGTGTATCCTGAATCGGTTGCGCATAATTAATAACCCGATTCACTTTCTCTCCCTCCCGTTCATATAAGTCAGAATCAAATATTTCGAAATCACAGCGCTCTCACCCAGAAGTTTCTTCCTTCAATCAAGTACAGGTGTAATTTCGCCCCATTGAGGAATGACCCATCTGTACTTCTTGAAATTCCCTAGTTAGAACTAGTTCTTTATATATAGGGAATATGCACGTAATTATGGATTTTTGTCCTCATGATTGAACGTCTCCTTGGCAAAAAGCGGGGCAAACCCAAAACAATCAACCCACTTCATTCGCTCCCTCTCTTGCGTTCAAATGATTTGAATTACGTATAATGGGATTAAAATAGATTGGTTCTTGTCTTTTTCCACTCCATAGTCATATTATTTCAATCCTAACTGTATTATTTATAATGAATCTAAAATATATTGGATAACTCTTGGTTGTTCTAGTATAACTGATCCATCAGAAATCACGCCGAACTAATTCCGGGGGTCAACAACACAGACTTCGGACCAAACGTCATACCTAATGAGTTATTTCGGGCAGTCTCCTTTTTAGGTATATAAAGCCTTACTTATAAACCCATTGTCGGACGTATATCATGGTCTTTATACTCCATGCTTGCTACCACCAAAACTGAACGATGCCATCGCAAGACGAGTCTTGTTATTTCAATCCTAACTGCATTATTTATAATGAATCTAAAAATGAATTGGTTACCGCTTTCAGTCAAACACTGTCTCTTCTCATAAATATATTGGATAACTCTTGGTTGTTCTAGTATAACTGATCCATCAGAAATCACGCCGAACTAATTCCGGGGGTCAACAACACAGACTTCGGACCAAACGTCATACCTAATGAGTTATTTCGGGCAGTCTCCTTTTCAGGTATATAAAGCCTTACTTATAAACCCATTGTCGGACGTATATCATGGTCTTTATACTCCATGCTTGCTACCACCAAAACTGAACGATGCCATCGCAAGACGAGTCTTGTTATTTCAATCCTAACTGCATTATTTATAATGAATCTAAAAATGAATTGGTTACCGCTTTCAGTCAAACACTGTCTCTTCTCATATTCATACAAGTCGGAATTAACTATTTCGCAACTACAGCGCTCTCACCTAGAAGTTACTTCCTTCAATCAAGTACAGGTGTAATTTCGCCCCATTGAGGAATGACCCATCTGTACTTTTTGAAATTCTCTAGTTAGAACCAGTTCTTTATATATAGAGAATATGCACGTAATTATGGATTTTTGTCCTCATGATTGAACGTCTCCCAGGGGTCGAACGACGCAATCTCAAAACAACCAAATTCGACTACATTTTAAATCCTCTTTCAAATGATTTGAATTATGCTTAATGAAATTAAATATGTATCTTTCCTAAGAATATACTGCCTACTTCGATATTAACTGTAGATAAATTTGCTTTAGAAAAATTTTAGAACAATTAGAAACAGTTTAACAATACTATTATATAGACTAAAAAGGTACTCATCCTGAAATCTTGTAGTGGCTTGAATCCGTAGCTCAGAAGGCCCTTCCTCCAGACTCTGCATAAGTGTGAATCTTGTTCCTCCAGCTTCCCATTTGGCACATATCTCTTCTTCATTCTCTCGATGGTTATAAATACATTTAAAAGAATCCTAACTGTTTTTATTCCAATAATGAGATCCCGATTTAAATTCAAAAATGATTTTAAAACAATCGAAGCACAAGACAAAGTAACGCATCCCTAAATTTCGACTATAAACCAGACGTTAATTATTTCGCTCTATATTGACGCTTGTATGATGGCGTCATAACAGATAAAATTTTGTTTGTCTTTCGAAAATGCGTCAAAACGCAGGCATTTGTAATAATCCTATATTTTAATACTGACATTTTGACACTATAACAGCGAAGAATTTGGATGCTTTCGTAACTGATTGTTAAATACCGAAACCAATTGCTTTGGAAATTATATCTCAGATACCGAAAAAAACGCGCGAAACAAACAAAACGAGCGTGGCCTAACGGTTGAAATCCCTTCAAAAAAACTCTCGAGTTAACGCTCCAACACCTACTTATAAACTTTTTTCCATCGGAAATTCCTTCTAGAAGCTTCCCCCTCCACCAAAGATCTCATTGGTTAATTTCTATCATGTGACAAATCAGGCCTATCACGAGCCAACATCTATTTACGCGTCTACATGGGTGTAGTGAAACTTTTCTCCAATACGAATAATATTATTATTTTTTTGAATCGACGTCCTGTCGTCAGTGGCGCAGTCGTGACTCTCACAACACAAGTAATAAATTAATCTTAAATAGTTCTTTTGGAGATATTCGATATAATTATTATTTTATTTCTTATTTCTTGTAATAGGTTGGCAGGTTAAATTCATCACAAGTTAGAAGGTTTTTATTTTATTTTATTTGATTTGAATTAAAGGGAATAAATTTTTCATATTTGAAGTTACTGTTGTAATAGTCCAATGTTTGACAAAAAATAAGTTAGAAATATTTTTTAAAAAATCAAGCTGCATATCCCATAACTATTGATATTATTAGGTCATGGTTTTCTGAACATTTTCGACTCATAATTAATGCAGGAATAGAGTTCTGCGAGGTTATTAATGATTTCCATATAACCCCGTATATTTATGTATTGAAATAACCGGATATTTTATACGAACCTTATGGATGTGCTGGAGTCTTATAGCAGCGTTTTCAGGAGAGTGTCCATTCGCCGTGGGGATCAAGGAAGTACTTATTATTCCTTACGCGGCCACAGATTGTAAGCACCGAATGAAGGTGTGTTGCTTCCTAGAGGGCGTTAGTGTTCTATTGATGCAATATGAATGGCTTCGGGTCTTCGGGCTTATCTGTCGAGTGAGAATCCCAGTAGTGAAAACAGGTCACCAAGTATTTGATAATTTGTAAATATCGTCTCTTTAAAAGTTTGTATGTTTGTATATTCAATATTACTCTCTTACCAATCTACGCATATTGTACGATGTCGATATAGGATTTCGGTTTTATCAAATCGGCAATTTCAGTTTTATCAAATGAAATCTTAGTTACTCATTGCATCAGATTTGACAAAATTCTGTCGGCAGAACGGTACCATACATATACTCGTACCTTGATAAGTAAGAGAGTCCATATTGTATTGATTTATGTTATGTTTCTCATCGAATTCTCTATGATTAAAAAATTACAGCAGGTAGTAAAATTCAATTTTTATATTTATTAGACCAAAAATCATTACTGCTTTCTACAAAACAATCTCCACTTCACTGCGGTGGAATCCAAATGAGACACATAAGCAATTAAACTTGTATTACCTAGTAATCTGGATACAAACATTAGCTAGCAATATTCAGTAATTCACACTTAATTATGGTTCGCTAGAAAGGCACGCTCGTCTCTGGTAAGGTTATCTATACTTCACTTTGTTGTCTATCACACGGATTCACAGTTCACTAACTTTTCACCCGCTCCTGTGACTTTCGCTACCTTCAAAAATACGATTGACTAAAGAGCAATGGCGCCACTTTTTAAATACTATGGTCACTGCTAGAGACATCTGTTGATTTTTTTCTCATTAACAAGTTAGTATACATAGCTTTCGTAACTAGTAATGATAGGTACCTCTATATTTTATTTTTTAAAGTGGAGTTTTTTTATCAATATTCCTTTTATCGTATATATGTTATTCTTTCAAATAATTAAACTACTAGAATACGCCTGAAAATCAATATTTTCAATTTTTACTCCTGTCATGGACCAGCATATATTTTTAAACAATATTTTTATATGAATTCTTAATCAAAAAAAGACTGTTGGGCATGTTGATGTTTTGTGATCCGCTAGCTGTCGTCTCTCATCTCCAGTTAATACAATCAATCAGGTTTATTGCTGCAGTCTAACCGACAGTTAGTTTTCATGGCTGGTTTGAACTATTGCTAAATTATTCATTTCACAATGTGGTATATACGCGGATGCTGGAGATTTCAACTGCTGCATGATATTTTTTTATATCGTTCAAGGCAGGTTTTTCTATAAACTTAAGTAAGTTATATCTGCCACTAAGAAAACATCCATTGTTTTCTACCATTACATCATACCAAGAGAACATTTTAAGTAATTAGGTGAACATTCATTGTAAAATGAATCGTTACTCAAAATAAACTACACTAGAGCAAGTACAAGTATGATCCATTATTAATGCTTTAAATCGTAACTGTTGTGTGTCTTTTGACCTTCTTTTAATTTTATTGATAATAAGTGAATTAATACACTTAATAGAATGGTAGGTACGCATTTCTACGTAAGAATCATAAGACATACGAGTGATTAACAAGAAGTTTTATACCAAAATGAATGTTAAGAATTAAAGAAGTCTTATCTATACTAATATACAAAGAGGTAAAGTTTGTGAGGTTGTAAGTTTGGAAGTAGGAGATAATCTCCGAAAGTACTCATCCGATTTAAAAAAATTTTTAAATAAATATTTAGTATGGACTTTCAGAGTAGTTATAGGCTATACATTATTCATTTAAAGTAATAGGGCTTTTCGTGGTAATCTTTTTTACAATTAAAATCAACGAATAAACGGTCGAGCAAATGCGTTTCTTACGAACGCTGCCTTAACAGGAAGAGACAAATGAATGCTCTTTATGGAGAAGTTGTAGAACTCAAAAATGCCTATAAAAAAGTCGAGACGACATATATCTATATGTTAAGGTTAATACACAAATTGATAAAATATGAATTAAATATAAATTTAAAATTAATATTAATCTGTCGGGAGTAATTTTAGTTGGTAATGTTTAATTCTTTTCAAAATAAATTTGCTTATCGTCAGGAAAATTTTATGTAGATAAAAATTGCCGTGTAAACATCATTGTTTGGATGAGTAGTTTAGATTATATTGATTTTTCACTGATACTCTTATAGACTAGAACTGAATTCCACGCGAGCGAAGCATTAAAATTAGTATTAAAATAAAGGTGAAAAAGAAATACCGACGACCTTCTTACATTCATGAGGATATAGCTCTTTTTACAACATACACTTTTTATCACAATTACCGATTATTTTTATGTTGCTTGTGTAAAAAGTGATGTCACTAAGAACATAAACGTTGTTTAAATCTAGTTACGTATATATGTTAGACTAGATTAATATGGTAGATTTAACAATAAATAATTATATAAATAAAAATAAAACACTTCAAACCCAACCGCTATTTATTGAATAATCAGCATGTTAATTTTTTTTCAGTTTCAATTACAATTTGATTCGTACATGTAATAAATGCATTCGGAGCCAATGCATCCTTCATCAAGATACAACGTATACTAAAAAATTTAATTCACCTATAAGGAAGAGCATCAGACCCGAAACACGTCCTCAGGTACTCGGTAAGATATTATATAGGGGTGACTGTAATGTTTCGATTTAAAAAACCTAATAATTTTACGAAATGATGAAGTCCAATCGACAATTCTTTATTTTATAAACCAGTTTTAGCACTCTTACAAGAATGGTATTTTGCAGCAATTGAATATACCCTTAGTTTTGGAGGCACTACGCATCATCCCTATACGTAGATACCCCGGCTAATGGTGAGAATGTAACACTAGGTAAATTTAGACAAATAAAAAATTTACTAAATTTTCTATTTAGAAATTTTTTTACTAAACACGCTTTTTCTAAATCAAATTTAATTACTGGGGGACCCGAGATATTAAAATATTCCTTGTTTAAATTGATGCAAATATATAAAATATACTGTTAGTTTTCAAATAGAAGTAATTGTTATTACGTATAAAAGAAAAGAATAATTTATAAAGATGTAAAATGTTTAGAATTTGTCATAAAGCCGTTTTATAAAGTTATTAAAGAGTTAGGTTATTATTACGGTCGTTGGGCATATTTAATTGTTATATAAACCGGATATTTAACAGTCGGCATATTATGATCACTTTTTAAAATGCTCTCTCGCCTCAAAATCCTTACATTCTCAACGCTTTAAAAGGAGAACTACATATACGAGTACGTACTCATATTTTTGACGGAATCAGCGTTAACTTTGTAGAGATTCTTGATGATCTTCAATATAGATGGAATGAAACTATGTTATTACTTTATTACTTTACTTGAATGCAATAGTAATAGTTATAATAAAAGAATTATAACATTATTTTTATTCCATTTATTTTGAACATTACAGATGTTCCTACTCGTATGAACGATTAAGAAGAGATTTCACGTAAACTTGGAGTTCTACAAATGTGTCCTTCGATGTCGGCAATCATAGACATCCGTGTCATGTGCCAAGCATTTCATTTCTTTCTGCCATCTGATTCCAGTCCACTCACTCAAGTCTTTCTCTCTATTTCACGGTATAAAAGTTAGTACTCTGAACACATAGACAAGTTAAAAAAAAATATATATATTATTTAAATTAAATTTTTATTAGTATTAGCTTTTCTTAATATGTACCTACATCAGAGTTAGCGATCTAATCTGTCCATGGTATTTCAAATGCTTCTAGGCGATGCATGATGTTAACCTTTAGAGTTCACGTTTCAATGCAATACAACAATATTGACCATATGTAGCATTTAATCATTGTTCGCTTCAGTTTCAAATTTACATCATCATTGTAAAAGAACGAAACAGTGTCATTCTATCAACATTTTTCTTGAGAGATATTTAAAAATATTGTTTTGTTAAATTATTGAACCTCAGCGTTGAAAAAATGCCCCAGTGTGTTTTTTATAGGTAGTAGTGTTTTCACTATACATATTTATATTAAGACCCAGTTCTTGTCAAACTGCAGTGACTCATTTCAAGACGTAATTCAACCATTGTATCTGAAAAGATACTACGACCATGTAAATTTTGAAATAATTATGATCAGATCAAACCAAATACTATAAAAAGTATAATATTTTAGTAAATAAGTCATGCTTTTACTTCACGCTTACTCTACTACAAGAAAACGTTACTTAATTAGAAGAAAATTTTATAAAATACATATATTGTAAAGAATGCGTTAATTTAATGTGTCTTCGACGTTGGGGGGACTTTCTTCCTCTGTGAACTAAACTAACGAAAGAACTAGTTTAGTTCACCTCTGCACACAATTTACTGTGTGGGCATACATTTTTGAATAAAATATTATATGGCAATAACTGGCAGATGGGTTGAAATGCGAGAGAAAAATAAAATCGCGTTTTTTCTTTTTTTTTAACACACCTAGACGAAATTCCACCCCTCCCCCCATTGCCCTACCCACTCCCAACAATATACATATTTTCTATTTAGGGCTTTTTTGTTAATTTTTTTTTTAAGTTTTAATTTTTTTAACATATACGAAATTCCCCCCTCCCCCTATACCCACCCTCTCCCCATAATATATTTTATATTCATTTTGTTTTCTTTGATTTTTTTTATATAGACGATATTCCCCCCATCCCCCTTTACCCAACCCTCTCCCTACGATACATTTTCTATACAAATCTACACCGTTTGACAAATCTTACGCAAATTTTGCATATTTAGGAATCGCTACAGTTACAGCTAGTAAATACTAATACCTGACATTTTTATTCATTGTGTCATTTGAACAACCAAATTAACCTTGATATTAAATATAAAATAACAAATTATCACCTCATTTCTCAGTCTGACGTAAAGAACCGATACACTATACGTGTATCGATCCTGGGTCTCGAGCCGGTGGCAGTTGAATCATTTGTTTTAACGGAAAAACATAACATTGTATAGTTAGAAGATAAATAGAATCAAAAATTGTGCTAATAAAAGTATTAACATTATTAATCAATTAGTGTATATTATAGATATCTCACAGAGACGAAACTGTATTAATTATGGGAAAGTAGGTATAGAAGTCATTTGGGTGTAACAGGACTTATGACCTGTCTTTTGGTAGGCTTAAGTGATCACTTTACACAATTGTAACATTCGCCATTTCCACCCATGATAGAATATACCATGCTTATTCATTTTTTGGAAGTTGTATATATGTTCAAATTGCGTGAAGCTTTCATATATGAGTTGTAAGCGCCTTTTCCATGCGGCCTGTACAAAGCCATTTTCATTCCCCTAAATCCCCACAGATGTCGCTAATGAGAAAATCTACAATTGATTTTACGGAATTTAGTGAGCCATATACTTTTATTATGTGTAATGAAATTCATCCGAATACTTGCATTACACTAGGATACGCCAGGAAATATTATTTCCAATTTTTGTTAAATTCCTTTTTGACCAGTATTTACAATTCAGAATATTTTGAGTTTGTTCAAATCTTTCAGAACAGTGCTGGATTTATGTCACAGAGACATTAGTATAAAAGCAGGAATCATCAACTTATCACTGGAATCATGTATTCGCAGCATGCAGAATCCACAGCACAGAGCCACGAGTATTTAAGCTATCGTAGAGCAGCAGCCAGTTCATCAAGCGGCCGTCCATCACGAAGTTGCCGCTGATTTGTGGAAGAATTTCGCAAATATTGATTGCGGTTTTTCTAATAACACATCTCCCGGCGGCCAACGTCGTGAGTGGAAGACACGTCACTCCTCGCCATTATGGTAACGAGGAAGCATCCACGACCAGAGCCGCCTGGGCTCGCTGCCCGCCGCGCCGGGCCGACCCTCGCCCACCATCGCCAGGAATCAAATGTACCAACCAGCCTGTGTGGCCTGGGATTAATTAGTTCATCCTCATAATCCACGCGGTTGTTTTATAAAAATGTTTGATTAATAAATCTAAAAAGAATGAACTGTGATGTTTAATTATGAATAAGTACTCAGTTTCAGTTTAAAAGTACCTCTTCAAAAACAGCCAAACAAACACTATCTAACTAACTAACTAACTAACTAACTAACCATCACGCCGTTTCCCTGCAGGGGTAGGCAGAGAGGATTGAACGCCACACTCTTCTATCCTGGCACACCACTTTTGCTTCGGCCACATTCATACATCTTCTCATACACGTTCTACGATTGTTGCGGCTTTTAACAGGGCCATTCTCAAATACTTGTAGTACCTGATCGTGCCAGGTCTTTCGCGGACGCCCTCTATTCCTGTTGCCTTCAACATTCGCCTCATATATTTTCTTAACCATCCTTTCCTCGTTCATACGTTCCACATGACCAAACCATCTCAGCACTCCTTTCTTTATTCTATCTACCACACTACAGCCAGCATTGCATTCACTTCTAATTTGTTCATTCCTCACTCTATCGACCAAAGATTTTCCACACAAGCATCTTAGTGACCGCATTTCAACCGCATTCAGTCTACTTTCATTCCTCTTTTGCCAATTCCAGGCTTCACTTCCATACATAAGGGTTGGCACTAGAACGCCATTATGTACCGCTAATATTGCTTCTTTTGACAGATTCTTATTGGCCATCTATAAAACCATATTATCCTGATAAAGGGATGCTTGGCTCCAAAATTAGTTAATAATTCAGTAAACAGTGGTTTTATATTAGGTCCTTACCTATGAGATTGCCGTTTTCTAATACTGGCTAGTTTCAAGTTCGATTTCTTGCATTCGACTTGGAATTCAAAATACAAGTCATATAAAAGCTTTGGCATTTTTTTTCAAAATTAGTGATAAGTTTTTTTTTAACTATTTATTTTTTCTTTTATATCGCTGCGTCTTGCAAGGAAGGATGCTGCAAGATGGACTCCCAGAGTTCTGAAGTGGAGGCTATAGTTAACGTTAGCAACGAAACACCAATTTCATTTTTTCCCTGGCATAATATAGGGTCCTGATTACATAAATGATGGACAATTTTGTCGCAAGCAAATTTAAAAGCAGTTATTTTAAGTTTAAAAATGATACATTTTTGACAGTTCACGTCATAGATGCCCATATAAAATATATGTTTTTGCTGTTATATTCATAGAAAATGACAAATTACGTTTATCATAAGTGGGCCCATTCATTGTCTTTCATGTCAACTATACGATCCTGCATTACGCCGACGCGGCGCGGCAGCTTGCCTTGCAATATAATGAATGCCCCGCATTAGCTGTGAATTTGAATTTGGAGATTATTGTTCCCAAGAGCTTATCTCCGTTTTTAACATAAAATAGACCTTTTCCCCACCGGATACGATAAGAAAGGATAATTTTATAAGGTTTTTTGTGTCAAAAATGTTTTAAACTTAAAATAACTGCTTTTAAGCTTACTGGCGCCAAAATTTGACATAACTTATATAATCAGGACCCTTTATTATGCTAGGGAAAAAAATTAATGAAATTGGTGTTTCATTGCTAATCGTAACCTATTCCGAAGTGGAGACCTTGATAAAATAAAAGAGACACGGCTACAACTAGCAAATAACAATGAAGGATGGAAGAGGCCTATATCCAGCAGTGGAGAGATGAAGGCGGAAGAAGAAGAAGAAGATCGCCCTGTCTGCGACCATGGAGAGAATGAAAATTCACGTTATTTTCGAATATGTCCGTCGCGGCACCGGTAAGGACCAAATAATAAGTGTTTTCTTTTTATTAATACAAAAGTATATTATTTATTTAAGCATACACAGTGATTATAGAATTATCTACTTTTATATTTCGTTTGTTTATTTTTTCAGTGATTTACATAATTGCTTAAGGGGGGTAAGGTATTAATTTATTTTTTTGCATTTATTTTTAACTGAATGCATAATATCTCAAGAATATTGTATCAAAATTTCAAGTCGATTAGAACAAAAATGACGAAATTAAATAATAAAAATAATAAATAAATAAAAATAAAAATAATAAAATTAAAAAAATAAGAAAATCGCTTATGAACGTTTTATACCAGATTTTTTAGTATTCAAAACTTTAAAGCGTTTTCCCCACAACTCACGTTTTCAAAGTCGGTGCCCCTCATAACTTCAAAACTACTGCACCGATCCTTTTGAAATTTTGAACACTATTTCTGTACATAATCTATGAGGTAAAGCTTTTTTTTCAAATTTGATGATAATTTTTATTTTTTAATAACAAATTAGCCAATTTTTTTCCCAAAAATTTGCGTTTTTCCCTTCAATGTGTTCCAAAAAAGTGAAAAATTAAAATTTCGGAAAATTCTCCCAGCGTTACCTGGGAAAAACTATTATGTAACGAATGAACTTTTATTTTTTGATTTCAGATGATCGAGCACCAAGTTATGAGGGGCACCGCAATTCTACTTTTTTTCGAGAGAAGTCCGAATAATTGCTGCCATTGCCGTATTTTTTAATATTTCTTCGTGAAAATTTTAGACGATATTTTTCAAATATCATAATTTAATGTAACATTGGTGTTAATAAAGAGATTTTAACTGTGTCGTCACTAAAAATTCACAAAAACATGCCTTTTTTTGTACGAATTAACCTTACCCCCTCCTTAAGTTGGATGAGATTCTTTGATCCTACCACCTTTGCGTACCTTGTCATTGTTAACACACGATGTTAGTTTCCTTACGTGTTATTTCTTCGGTATTTTTCGAAATGGGGTACAATTTGAGCGCAATAAAAATAATTCATCGGAGATAAGATCTTTCTTCTTGAAGTGCTGACGACAAATTTCATTTGAAAGGGGGTTAATCAGATCAGAGCAACTTTCGCGACGGTGGAGAAAGTTGGACGAAACCGCCTTTTAAAGTAAAGCGAAGAAGATGCCATACAAGTACATCCATTAATGTTAAGAAATATGTTACTGTTTTGTAATTTTTACCAAAAAATATTTTGCAAAATACATATGCGTACAAAATGTCTTGAAAAAATTATGTATTGCAACAAATTGCAACAAGGAAAATCAAGGTTATATTTTAACACCCGTTAAAATTAAAATAATAATATTTTTGTGTAAAGTTTCAACTATCTGCATATGTTGTAATAACATAATGTTTAGTTTTGAAGCGAAAATAACATTATAATACTGTATTGATCACAAGTTACTCCCATATGCTAAGAATAAAACGATTATCATGTATTCATGGTAATAGTTTTATTTCTAACATATTAGTTTAACCTATGATAATATTTGGAATACTCAAATTTTATATTGAAATTTGATGATAAATGATAATGAAAAAAAAAATGTATTTAAGGCACATTTTTATTTTCTAGCAGTCCCTATTAATATACATTCATATATTAAGTGACAAAAGTTATACGAATAAAAAAACTGCTTACAGGTCCAAAGCAGCAGTAGATGTGGTGAAATGAAAACACAGTGAAGATAGCCTAGGTCCATTAGCCAAAAAAAAAAGTTTTATAAAAAAAAAACATTAGTTGTAATATCGTTGCAAATCTCTGGCATAATATAAACTAAAAGTTTTAGAACATCTGGTACAGTTTGAAAAATCCGATTATTCTAGAAAAATTCAAATTACGACATACATTTGTGCAAATAAATAGTTTTCTAGAATCACCCTAATAATATTTAATATTTTTGAAAAGATTGAGAGCCTGTGACTAATACACTCACATTTTATGGAAATACCGAACAGGAATCCAGTATTGACTGAAAGTAATAGAGCATCCTATGTTTTTACAAGTAAAATTAATTTTCACTGCTTCCCGGTATTAAAAAGTGCAGTAGAGTGGCTTCACGGCAGCAAAAGCTTCGCCAGGCAACCCACCCTGTAGTGACACTGCCGGTATCGCGGTGAAACTATTTTTAAATCAATACTACGTTTTTATTAACTTAATTTATAATATAAGAAAATCTTCATATATGATTTAAAATTTAATTGTGAGCAAAAGCAGTGATTTCCAAAAAAAAAAAATGCAATCATCAAGGAGTACTAATTTATAAGGTACTGGATTCGAGGTATTCTAGAAAACATAGTCTATACATTACTAGGAAACATGGATTTGGAATGGATTCATTAAATCTTTCACTACATTCTTAATTAGTAATTTTTCAGTGACAGCAAAAAAAAAATTGATATTGCTGCCTTCGATTTTATACCCCATACCATTATGGGGTTTATCCTTAAATCATCTGAAGGAACACAATATGATATAATATTGGATACAGAAGCTTAAAGTAAAGTAATGTTATACAATGAGATAAATGTGTTCTCCAGTATTTAATTTTGTTGCATTACTTAAATAATTCTCTCAGTTTTGCTTCATTGCGCAAACCTGCACAGTGAAACAAGCATTCATATATTTTATTTTAAAGATACCAAATCTTTCTTTAAAACTTAAAATATATCAGTTTTGGTTGGAAATGTGTCTCGACACATTATTTTCGACTCAATTTACATAGCAATCTACATGTAGAGTATTGTGGACGAGTCACACAGTACCAAAATATATAGACATGCACTAACAGAAATTTTTTGGTGCACGGTCTGGTTTCACGGCAGGTTCCAATATTTTTGACTTGATTAAAAAAATTACTACGAGCTTGTTTATTTTTTAAATAATTATGAAAAGTTCAAACTATATGATCTTAATAAGTAGGTATAATGTCCTAGTAAATAAATAAGTCGCACTTTATTATAAAGAAGGGTCGGAACTAAATTTTTAAAAATTAAAACAAAAAACAACATTTTTGGTAAAAAAATACATACTTTTTGTATAACTGTATTATAAATATCTCTTAAGCCTACACGAAGAGGCACCCAATCTCCAATAGATCCAATAGATTATTGATTATATTATAGATTATATTGTAGATTAGATTATACTATCTTTACGATTACGATGTATTTTAGATTGTATTATTTTATAGGATATGTAAATGTGAATATGTTAGTTATTACGGATTATATATTACTGAAGGATTGTAGAATAAAAAATGTAAAATACTTGTCAATATACGGGCGTCAAACACAAAATCCCCCCACTAAATTTATATTTTATAATTTTACACTCTGTGGAGCTAGCTCTGTTACACCCTGTGCATGTCGACGCACAACTCATACTGACTGCACGCGCCTGCTATTCGGGAAACGACGTTGTTCTACAAAAGTAGGCCTATTCATCGCGACGTCGGCCCAGGACTAAAAAGGCCGGCGTCACGCGGAGTTGTAACGTTTTCGCGATCCTGCCCGCGCGCAATTATCCGCCGCGATCGAAGGCGATCCGCCCAATAATGCGACAGGGGATCCCCGATCGGATGTGATCCCGGGGTCGGCGATTGCGCAAACAGTCGTGACCGCTCCGATCGGCCGTTTCGATTACGGAGCGGCCATTTTTCGCCGGTCTTCGTGCCGCGGCCGGTGATTGACGCGGCCGGGGTTCCGGGCCCATTACCCGCGTGTTTACTCCTATTGCCGATCCTAGCGCAGATTCTGCCCGACATTAAGTGCAGCCCGCTGGAAGGATGCACTTAATGGCTTCTAATAAAATAGAACGGCCCCGGCCGCGGCGAGAGATTGGTGTATGAACTTTTTAATACCTGGGGAAGTGCCTCATAGATTCAAATGCCCGTTGTTACCCAGATAAATGAAAATTACACGTTTTAGTCGTATATCGGCATTGCAAAGGGTTTTGTGCTCGTTATTTATAATTGTTAACGCATTACTTAGAATATTTTATCATTATTATTTGATTAACACGAGGCTTATGTTCTTTAAATTAATCGCAGTCATATTTGTAAAAATAAAATAAAAGAACTAGGTAAGCGACTTGTACAATTTTTAAACGGCGGCCTTATAGAAAGCCATGACAACAGTTTATCACTCTTCAGTCGTACTATATTTTTTAAATACTAATTTAAATCTGTAAAATTATACAGTCAGTACAGAAGAACCAAATATTGAACGAAGAAAAAAACGTATTACTTATGTAACAGCAAAAAATCATATTTTTAAATTGACACAAAAACATCGATATGTTCTGGCACCTATTAAATTATTGGAGTGATGTAGGTGCCTACCTAAAGCGGATTTGCAAAGCTCAGTAGATTCTTAATATTATTAATATTTAAAAAATTAACTTTGTGGTTACACATTATAACAGAGTGTTAGATAAATTAGTATAAACCACTACCAGATTTTAGGTCTACCGGTTTCGAGACGTACCCGTCTCTTCGTCAGGACCAACACTACACTACTATGTTCACAACACTATACACCACAACCATAGTATTGTTAACCTTTCATTAATATTTATAACACGCGTGTTATATAATTATCGATATTATATATCTTATCGAATACAAGCATGCACTCACTTGCCTACAGAATGATTAGGAATCTACGAGGGAGCGAGAGTGAAAGGGATAAACTCATTTGATAAATATTGGTGAAATGTTAACAATACTATGGTTGTGGTGTATAGTGTTGTGAACATAGTAGTGTAATGTTGGCCCTGACGAAGAGACGGAGAGAAGAGACGACGGAAGTAGGTACGTCTCGAAACCGGTAGACCTAAAATCCGGTAGTGGTTTATACTAATTTAACTAACACTCTCAGTAGGTTCATTTAAAAAAAAATTAATATCCAGAAAGCAATATTTTTTCGTATCTATTCGAATGGCGAGGTGCTAGGTGATTTTAGGGTTGTTTAATTCGAAATACCAGTTCGCTTGCGCAAGCTCTAGAGTAAATTTTTATAAGAAGAGAGATTGGTTTGTTTATTTATTTATAGAGCTGGAGTGCAAGTTATAAAACGTTTACTCCATGTACGAAAAGTGTGAGATTACTTTAAGCGTGCAATCGATATTATATAAAAATTATTACCACAATCAACCTAGATTCCTCCCTGATGTATCTGGTTTTTACCAATCTATGTTAAATGATCAAAAATGTGATGACAATCCATCTTTGTAATAAATGTTTGTAATCTAGATGGATATATACAATTACTTATACTCTTAAAATATTCAGTTTTATGCTCACCATTAAGTGCGTGAAATGTGACAGATTGCCAGAAAAGCAAGAATTCCTAAGTCTCGAAACTTCTGCGCAGTAAGTAAAATTGACGCTCGTACAGGTATTATTAAATCTAGGTAGCAAAACCAGTACCCCTTCTGACATCTAGCGATGAAATGTCGAATCTCCAAATATAAAATCAGGGCTGCACTAGCGTGAATCAATTTTGTTAAATAATTTGTGGTTCATAAAAAAGAGAATGGCGCGTTGAAACGATTTTTTTATATTATATAATTATTATACATCAATCAATTACATTTTCGAATATTAAACTAAACAAAATTTGAGTCCATAGCTGTATTCAGCTCAATCAGTATTGCGTAATTATTTATTTTTTTAAAACAAATTATTATTTAAACTCGGACGTATCCCAGTCAGTATCTAACATTGGTTTTATTATTATGTTTTATGCTGAATGTTGATGCTTGTTACTGATGGTATTTTAACCGGTTACACAATAACCGTTACTTGACATTCTTATTTGATTTTATCGATGATTGGTAACTGATTTTTCGCAATTCGACGGGTAACCATCGGTACTAGTCATCTTCAAACTCAGTTACCAATCATAGATATAATCAAATAAAAATCTCAAATTACATTAACACATGTAACCGGTAAAATAACGGTTTAATGTTTTTTTGTTATATTTTCAATATTCAGGTAGATAAATTGAAAATTGCACTTTTTAAAAGAGTCAATCTCATAATATAAATATCATTTATTTATAATAAATAAATGGATCAAGAGCATGTAAAAAACTTTAAACTTAATAAATATTATTAGGCTGCACGTGGGGCCCACCACAATCCCAAGACCGTTTTATCAGCCCTACATTTTCACCATTGTTGTTGCATTATTTTAATACTAAAACAGTCTCCTCGCCACGCCGTTGATGAAGCAACTTGACCTGGCTGCACAGATATTTCCAGTCAAATTATGTATCTGACATAATAAAGTTTTCAGCCCTTCTCAATACCTCCGTCACGGCAATCTGGAACATAGCTGAAATTTCCCGATCCAGTGTTTACATTGATAAAACATTGAAACAATGGTCATCCTTTGTCGGACCTGCGCGGTCCATCCGTCTTCCGCCGTAAATTACCGCCACCTCAACCGGAAATATGTAAACTTCTTCTAGTTAGTTCTAAGGTATTAACCGCCCCCGCCGGTGTGTTTGGCTTCCTCCCCTTCATTTCCTGCGCCCCCGGCCCTCCCCTAAACAATTCAACATCGGATGTCATTTGTCTTCGTCCTAGCTGACCTGTGGGCAATCATTTATGCCTCATCTTCCTATTCTGGGGGTGGGCGGCGGCTACCTCGGCTCCGAGCGCGGTGGCGCTGTGGAAAAATCATCCCGTTTCTTTACGTTGATTTATTTTTAGTATTTTGTAAATACGTAATCGAGAAAAAATTAAAATACGTAAATCAGATAGTCTCATTATTGTTGTCGTATAAATAATCTAACTTTTCTTCGAATTTCAATTGAGCGTTGCCAAACTATGTACATCAAACTAGGTCAACATACTTCCGAACAATTCGAAGCTAAAATCATAAAAACCAAGCAGCAAGTTTTTCTAATAATTTGAGGATCGATTTTTAACTGAATAATTATAAGAAAATCTAATTTTAAAACAAATATATGACTAAAACTAACCCATAAAAGCCAAGTTTTTATTTTACTCCCTTTCTTTGTAAAATATATCAACAATTAAAGACGAATTAAAACATATAACATAACACTAAACTTACAGTAATTTAATATATTTCTAAAATGTCAGATTTTTTGAGCTTTGATAAGACACTTCATGCTTTGAAAATTAAATTCTAAAAACATTTGTCAGTCAATTTAGATTTTCGAAATTCGTAGTGAAGTACTTATTATATATACCGACGGAGTATTTCAAATTTAGAAAATATTCCGCGACGTTATCGGGCCGCCGTTGCTAGTAATCAAACTTTTGTAATGATTTCAATTTAAAAAAACTATTAAAAATTCTAAAAATTCAAAATTATACTATAATTTATTTTTTTTAACGAATATTTGATAGTTCTTCTTGATCGTCGCCACGAGTCTGCTTGCAAAGTTTCAGCTCGATTGGATCACGGTTTAAAATCGATACAAAGTTTTTTCGTCAGACAAGCAGACAAGCAGACGCTACGGGTTAAAAGAAAGGGAGTAATAAATAGCCTTTTTTCTTTTAAATAGACTAAAAAGTTAAAACAACGATACGATTAATGATGATAAAAACGTCATTTTAACCGGTTACTTTTCGTACAGTTATTTACGATTTGTATCTGATTGTGCCGATGATTGGTAACTAAGATATAATTGTTGTAGAGTCCGATGGTTGTCCGTCGAATTGCGAAAAACTAATTGCCAATCATTGACGCAATCAGATACAAATCTCAAAAATGGTTTAGTGTGTCACCGGTTAAAATACCATCACTAGATGTGATAGCTTGTGTTATTTTTTCTACTCTTTTATTTAACTTCACTTATCTATCCGTCAGAGATAGAGACAAATCTTGTTATTGATTCTTGCGATCAATACAACAATCGCTCTGAAATTTAGCAAAGAGGAGTACCCCGGATGACAAAACAGTATATCATCATTAGTTTTACAATCATTTATTAATTTTATACAAAATCATTGATTTCGAAGAATTTGATCACGAGAAACGTTTTAGAATATGTCACTTAGTACTTAGAATTTTTTTTTAATTCAAGATGAAACTGAACTAGTAGACAATAGATTAGATAGATTCCTAATTAGGGAAAGAACATGTTAAAACAACAATGTCCTAATGTTATTGTTATAGAGATAAGTTTATTTTTTCAATATTTCTGATTTATTTTTTCTAAAACGTTGGACTATTATTAAAATAACTTATTTCGGATATTGAATTATCGTTCGCCTTCATGTAAGTCAAATAAAATCATTAAAATATTGCAGAAATATTAACCAGAATTTTTTGCAAGGCCATCATTAATTTTACTTGTATTAAAGCGAATGAATTTTTAATATTCTATATAAGCTACTTCAACGATAATCCAGCGTTTTACGAAAAATGAGTGAGGAAATATAAAAAAATCTCTTTGATGTACCTTACCTTCATTTCTATTGATATTAGGACATTGTGTTAATAATAATGTGTTAATAATAACTTCTAACAGTATACTGTCATAAAACCTTCTTACAATCCTATGTTCCTTCTTCTTCATCTCCTTAAATTCGCATAACACAGAACATAAAGGAAAATATTTCTTGTTTATTTGGAAAAACTGCTGTATATCTTGATGGATGCATGTGTGTGTAAAGGATGGTATACGGTGTACACTTGTGGGAATAAACCGTTTATTTTTAATTGTTGAATATTGTTGTATTCTACTGGAATACACGTTATTTAACTCCGGTATATTACTGAGGAGATTGGACCCTTACACGTAGTAGAATAAACACCATATTAACTTTAAACTTACTTTTGTAGCTATACATTTATATGTCCAAAAATATTGTTATCTTCTTCTTTTATTAGATCCTTGATCTGTATAAAACGACCTTGACGTTAGTCCTGGTCTTGTGACCAGGACGTCCAGCTCTCTCTCTCTCCATCTCTTTGATGGTCTCCCTGGCGGTCGGCGCCCCTCTTCAATCCGGCGCATCACGGCTCTGGGAAGTCTTGTCTGGTCCATTCTCTCGACATGGTCCCTCCAGAAACAGAAAAGAAAAGAAAAATAAAAAAGGAAAATTATTTATAACGCACAGTAAGTAACCCAGGTCTGCAGAGCCCAATAAACCTTTTATATTTTAGAAAAAAATATTTTATCTAATCCTAAAATTGATTTTTGAGTTCGTGGCGGCGAAGGGGTATTTTTATCATGAACTGAGAGTTTAAATAAAACGCTTTCACCGTATATGTGGACGTGGCGTGAAGCTCCCGAAAGGGTTTAAGACGCATACCGTAAGTCACTATCTGTATAACCGCCTGCCAATACCTTATCGTGAGGGGAAGACTCGGGCGGGGGAAGACGCCGGGCTGGGAGGCTCCCCGCGCTGGACCCTGGCCGCGCCGGCCGGGGAGGGTTGCTCTGTGGAGGGAGCGGCCGATAATATTTGTACGGCGTACACGCACATCTGACTAAAGTTTGCGGTTGGATGTGCGTGGAACAATACCAAAATGGCGTAAAACATTTCTATACTGGTCAAATTTAAGCCTTTGCCAATCTGTCGATTTCTTTATTTATTTTTGAAGCCATTTTCTTCTAGGCGCGTTGAGAGTGAAAAAATCGGATGCAAATAAAAATCGCGCGCATTATGCAACAGAATATTATCATACCACTACACACAATCACAATCTAATATGGCGGTTTTCCGAATGATATTTAACCATGTTCTCAGGTTTTCACGGTCATTCAGAATCTTTTGTGTGTAATTTTCTGGGATATTCTGCCGGGTATATCTGACCTGTCTGGCCAACGTTTCGGATTCCACTGCAGGGTCCATTATCAGGGCTGATGTGATGAGAGTGTGTTGGTGTTAAGGATTAATATTGGCTTTCAATACCATACCGAAGTCAGGTGTGACCTAGTTTGCGTTAGATTAACGTCAGCCAAAGAAGTCAGATAAACACTGCAGAATATCTCATAAAATTACACACAGAAGATATTAAACCAATAGCAATTGTTATACGTGCCGCAATTTTTTCTAAATTAAAATATAGTGTTATATTGTGTACCACTTTATTTTAGAAAAAAATATAAATACGTAATATAATTGAGATCCACACTTCGTCTAGTAAATATAAATAGATATTCAATTAAAATTACACTCTAATTATGTAGTTTAAGTTAAAGACATAAGATTTTGGATAAAATTTCGTTACTTAACTGGATGTATAAGAATTTTGTTCTTTGGACGTTCCATTTTTTATGCGTGTTATTATTATGCGTTATTAATTATGCGTGTTTCATCTAAATAAATACCTAACCCTGTGTTATAAAATTTCAATATATGTGTGCAAATTGTTTTTTCTTCTTAAACCTCTCTAGAAATTTACTGTAAAATGTCCAGATTGCTTGAAAACTTGAATTATATGTAATTCTTCTCGATTCTACAGTTTTGTGACAAAATATACTATTTAAAGAACGTTTCAAAATATAATTTTTAAGAAAAACTTATTAGAACAGAATTTAGTTAAAAGAGGTTTGTGGGTATATACCTAAGTGTATGAATGAAATATTTTTTGCGTGTGTAACTAGCAGGGGATACATAAAATTATTCAAGGGTATTATTTGACCCATTCTCCGAGGAGCTTGCATATCGCAAATTGCTGTAGTTTATCACTTTATCACTATCACTTAAGCCAACCATAAAAAGACAGGTCATAAGTCCTGTGTACACCCAAATGACTTCTATACCTACTTTCCCATAATACAGTTTCGTCTCTGTGAGATATCTATAATATACACTAATTGATTAATAATGTCTCTGTGACATAAATCCAGCACTGTTCTGAAAAATTTGAACAAACTCAAAATATTCTGCTGTAGTTTGTTTTCTATAAGATTTTTTGGTTATATAATTTAAAACCAAATAATTTATATGTATAAACGAGATAGTTATCACTTTGTAGACATGTTTAATTACATTTTGGTTTTGAAAAAGAGTGTACCGGTATAATCTCGGATCAAACGGGGACTCTGATGGGAGAGTGCATTTAGTATATATAGTAAAGAGTGAAATTAGAAGGTACGGAAAGGCGCTAAGCTTTCCCCAGGTGAACTGCGACGCGGAAGTTAATGATACGCCCAAGGCTCATCTCCAATCTCATCTCATCTTCATCAACACCAAATTAGCCACCTGGACTTCAATAAGTGCTTTCATTAAGAAAAACATTATTTATTAAAATATCTGCTTAGTAAGGACATGAACAATATATCGTATAATATGTAAGCCATCTTTTCTGAAAATAAATTTTTCGTTCGACAGAATTTTTTTGCAGAAATAATACAAATAATTTTCAATGAATAAAAAAATATATATAATGTGTGATTCTTCTTCATCACTTTTGAGTTTTTTTTTTATTTATTTGTGTATGTTCGGCACACTAAACCATTTACAATAAGAAAAAAACAGTGTATTAAAAAACATATTATAACGATAATTATAAAAAAGGAACATCAATGCACTCTTATATTTTTAAAATAAATCTTAGCAAATGTGCAAAAAATTTATTAATTATAAAAATATTATATAATTAATAATAAAAAATTTATTAATCTGGAACTCATTCCTAATTTGTATTTATTGATTTGAATATTATTTACAATATATTTTAACGTAAACAAATAAAATATTTATACTTCGTAAAAACTTCTAATGTCACTCTAGGACCATCTATTAAAGTCAACAATGACCCGTTGATTGTATGTTTGTTAAATAAAATATATGAAAAATAAAAAATTATATTTGTTATCAAAAACACAATGATATTGTTATCATCATCATCAAACAATGACAATCCACTGTTTAATGAAGGCCTCCCCATTACACTGCCACTATTTTCGATTCATCCGCCAATCTTTACCATGTCACTCCAACTGCTCCATCATTTTTGTCCACCCAACATATGAACCATTCTAAAATACTATTTATCCATCGATTACAATAATATTTATAATTTTTTTTTAAATTCCCGTTTTATAACTGGATAAATTTTAATCTTATACCATCAATAATCAAAATTATACCATCATTAATCAAAATTAAAATAAGATAGTTGTATACATCCACTAATTTCGGAAACAATAGTGTTTATTAATTTTTCTAAATTTTATGGTTAGCAGAATAGCCCCCTCGGCTCGCACAAGCAACCCAACATTTCAACAATCCTATAAAGTGACCAACTTAGTGACCTCACCTTATCCGTGCGCGAGTGTGCGAGTGGGTGGCGAGACATGGACACGCACACACGCACAGAGGCGCGTGAACGCAAATTATTCCGACGTCAGGCGCAGTCAACACACCACACGCGGAATATTTCCACTGCCGAGTATTTTGTGTGTGCGACCTCTTAAGGCTGGACATTCACTGCAAATGCATATACTAGACTAAAATTTTTAAGACAATAACTTAGATAGAATCTTTATTCTTATATTAAAGTAATAAACAAAACATTATTTACAATAATTAAGAAAATATAAGCATTAATTGACAGACCGCGGCCAAACAATTCGTTTTTACTGTCTTAGATAAAATCAAGAGTTACTGATTATTTATACGAACTATACTAAAACAATGCAGAAATGTTCAATATAAATAAAGTAATAAATTTTGAAGATTCAAAGTGCGGGAGTTGAGGTAGGGATATTGCTATAAATCATATCTTTAAATGAATAAAAAGCGTTTACAATCATGAAAAATGTAAAAATTTATTGCAAATTCAAAAATTTGTAACATTATAAATACTGAAAAATTTCATATTATATGTGTACAGTTTTATCATCATAATGCTAACATTATACTTGTATAAAATATACTCTTCGTACATATAATTATTCAGTAACTATTAATTATTTCTAAGACACTGAATACGAATTTTCTGTCGCGGTATGTCAATTACACCCTATATTTTCTTAATTATTATAAATAATATTTAGTTTATTAGTTTTGTATACGAACAAAGATTCTATCTTAGTTATTGTCCTAAAACATTTTAATATAAATTTTTCTTTCTAGAAAATGTTGTGTTTAAAATATTTAGATATCTTTGTGTAAAATAATTATCAATATGTAATAATTTGTTTCTATTAATACGTAATTTTTCAATCGGTTGCTCTATATCATAAATGCCATAATATTCGCTTTTTGAGACCTTCGTTACGATGAACCGGTATTGATTTCAGAATTTACCAATAATATTATTTTCCTGTAAATTTTCACACCCCCGCCAACAGTAGACTGCTCAAATCTAATATTATTTCACTGCATTCTGAGGTATTAATACTGCTCTGCGTGTATAATTACTTAATAGATTTTTTCATCTTGTATAATAAATGAATATAATAATTTCGTCGTATGTCCCGTAACTTCCTTGGAATTCACGGCTAGAGAGACTTGAACCTCGAACGCACATAAGGAAATGCGGCAACTAGACGACATAGCCAGCTTCGCTTTTCCATGGCCTGTCAATAATATTCCATATAAACTAAATATTATAAAAGTAGGACTTAGCTAAGTCACGAACCATTAATTTACGTCTCCTTCATGTTTTTTCATTGGTGTACGACTGGTATTTTTATGTTCTTACTACGCTATTTTATTTATTAACCACTAACTCTAGATATTCTAAATTGATTTTCCACATTTTCGTTTGAATCTACATCTTTATTATTTCTTTGGTGTACATAAAATCATACCGAGTATCAGCAGTATCTAAGTCCGTATTATGCAATATACTTTGAAAAAAATATTTCGTCTTTTAATTACTTCTTTAGATTATCCTATAATTTATTTTTCATATAGCCAATTTTACATATTATAATATTTCTTTATTTCGATAATAAATGTGGAGAGAAATAAGAGAAGTCTATATCCAGAGATGACTGACACGGCCAAAGAAGGATAATCGGTTTTCGCTTTTGTTTTATTTAAATAATGAATAAATGGAAATATATATTTTTTTACTTATTTTGAATAAATGAAGAATATAATCATTATAAATCCGATATTTGATTCACATAATAATAATTAATAACGACTCTTGCGTCTAACCCGAGCCGCGCGCTGATTCGGGCGCCCGGGCCTCATTAGCCGCTAGTCATCATCAGTGTTGTAGTTGTAATTTCTTCCATTAGGCAGAATTATCCATAATTGAATTATCCAGCGAGTTGCGTATAGAAAGACATTCGAAATTATGATAATTGACGATTGATATATGATCGAATAAGAAATACTCTCTTAAAGCATAATTAAAAAATTGTACGATGCTCGCTCAGTCTACGTATGCTCTACTCGTACTTGTATTTTAAAGATGTTTACAATTGTAAAAATCGCAACGAATGATAAATAATTAGATTTTATTGTACCTTTATGATGAATCCAGCTTGCCACGTAATTGTCAATTAAGCCAGTCACGAAATATGACGTACCTACTTGTTTTTATTGCTTAAATTTTCATTTTTTCATTTAACAGGGCAAATTACGTGTATTCCTTTTTTTTAATTGTATGAAACCATAAAACATATCAACTTAAATTTCAAATGAGTATTCCACGCAATTCTGATATTTTATGTAATTCAGCATGCTACGACTTTGAAACTAAAAAAATAATGACGTCATTATTTTAACACAGAAAAAGTTTTAAGGTCGATAGCAATTTATTTTGCGCAGAATGTTTAAGTAGAAAATTCTCAAGTTTTTGCTTTGATATTGTGATTTTTAAATTTATGACGTAAATTATGTTTGGTTAAGAGCATTCAGAACGCGTAACTGAATGCAATTTTCTCAGAATACTTTGTTACAACTTTTCTTCACAAATTCAAAATTATTTTTTAAACATTTTATTGCTTTTGAGCACGTCATATCATTTAACAATATTGTACGATATTAGCTATTACGTTCTGCTTTAATCTCATTGTACAATATTGTAAGATATTACCTTTTGCGTTCTGCTTTTATCTCATTGTATAATATTGTACAATATTATCTATTGCGTTCTGCTTTCATCTCATTGTACAATATTGTACGATATTAGCTATTCTTTCTATTTTAATCTAATTGTACAATATTGTACGATATTAGCTATTGCGTTCTGCTTCAATCATCTCATCGTCAATATTGTACGATACTACCTAATGCGTTCTGCTTTAATCTCATTGTATAATATTGTATATTAGCTATTGCGTTCTGCTTTAATTAATCTCATTATACAATATTGTACGATATTAGCTATTGCGTTATGCTTTAAACTTATATATGTATGCAAAAGTCACTCGCAAATATAAATACTTTAAACAATATTCTCATTTATCGTTCCAGGTGCCACGAAAGACATCTCCAGATGTCCCTATCCTTCACAGATGCCTGTAGCCCGATTTCCGTCTCTTCTTTCCAATTTTCACAGGTTTCTCCCATCTCTCTGATCCTTCTTACCATTTGGTAGACAAGATTACCTTGAGATGTCGCTCAGTCCTAGCGATTAGAGAAGACCGTCGACATAGGTTCTCTATACTTTGCTGATGATATTGTAAACAATATCATCAGCAAAGTGTTAAAATTTGGTTTGCTTATTAATTTCTACTAGAAAAATCAGACCATTATCTTATAAAAATACACATTTATAAAACTGATAACTTAACTGATTTATAAATTTAGTTGATTAAATTCTAATATTGCTAACCATGAAACAAAATAAATTTTTGTTCGACTTCTGTTTGTTCAAATTCTCAGAATACAGTTGTATATTATATCACATGTCTGCTAAAAATCGATTACCTTGAAAAAAAATCTTTTACTCTCTCCTACATATTAGACCATTTGTAGATAAGTTTGTTTTTTTAAGTCAGCGTTACAAATTAAAAAAACTCAACGGGTTTAAATATGGTTTACGAATTAGAATTTTTCTGTATTTCTGAAAATTGCCCTATCACCGTGTCTTATGGGAAGATTTGACTATTTCCCTTTATAATTTTACATTTATTTCGTAGGTCATCTGACAGCACCCTCCTTGCTCGAAATGCCGGGTTCCTCGGAAAGGGTTGGTGGATCCCTCGGCTTTCACAAGACAATGGGAAAGTTCCTCCCCCTCCCTCGCTGACCGCCCTCCTTCCCTCGAGCCGAGCCACCCCGGGGCGGCTTATTTGACCATTAGATATGAAATAATTACGTCAGCGTATGAAACAATTATAATTGTACGGACTTAAGCACTCGGAGCTGGAAGATTTGAATAGTTTGGCAGATAGTTCGGAGAGGTCCATCTCTCTTATACGTCTACATTTACCTGTTCAATTATAAGTATATCGATAAATAATTGGAATTGCCTACATTTTCAAAGAGAGAATTTTTGACATATATTCTTCAAACACTATAATATATTGACATGTCGTGTATACATAACACATCTTGTATATAACATATTTTGTAATGTGTTCCGCTTCTGTAATTGGGCCTCTTGGCCTATTGTAACGTAAAAAAATCTGGTATAAATTTTCTAATACATTATAAACGTATTTATTTATGTGTTAGAATTTTTAGTTAATTTATTTAGTTAATAATACATAAAATTATAATTGACTAAATAAAATAACTCTTCATATTTTCACATACTGTATCAAAATTATATTTTTCTTCTGCGACGTCTTCAATCCTTGAGCATGTTGATTTTTCAATGTTTTTTCACATTCTCTGGTAGACTTTTGTATACCATAAGTCCTTTGTATAAACAATTTATTTTCTATATTAAATATATATTAAAGGAAACACATTTTTAAGAACAAAATTCTGTGCTTCTTAAGCAAATTTATGAATCAATAAGAAAAAGACATACGAAAAAATCAAATCAACGCAAAAATATTTTAGCTGCCACTAATAGTACTAGGCTGCCGTGGTGAAACTGATACCGCGCCGCTCCCGGATAAAGTAGAGGTCTGTGGTTCGAAGCTCGGTAGCAACTAAAATATTTTTTCGTTGATTTGATTTTTCTGAATGGCTTTTTATAATTGATTCATAAATTTGCTTAATTTTTTTTTTCTATCGGAATTCTTATTTTGTTTGCATTTTTTGTATTAAGTTCGTGAATATCTGTCTTAAATGTAATCTCATTTTGAAAGTATTTTGTAATCTGCATTTAAAATGTTATATGTGTAACGCAACTTTTAAAAAAAAAAATTTAAGTTTTTTTCGTTTGCGATCAGACGACCAATAAACCACCGCGTATTTAAATGTTTGTGTACATAAATTAATCTATGGAATATAATGGATTTGTGAACACGATAACTCTATTACTATTCAACCAAACATTTATGGAATAATAATCTGGTAAATATCTCAGCTAAGTTCCTTAACCAGCCTGATCTAAAAACTTCGTTCTAGATTATTCTTTCTGTAATTTACCTTGTCAGCAAAAAAACAATATAAAAATTAATACGAGTATGAGAACAAGAGAAAGAATAATTAAAACATTATTTTATACATAGACGAATTCCGATTCTTGGGCCAGTGCCGTAAGGTTTTTTTTGTTTATCGTTGATACTCGCTTCATATTTATTAAATGTTACAGTAGTGTTCGAAGCTCGTGAATAAATCTTTGTTTTAATATTCGAATAGCTCGATTCCTTGGCTCGCCACTGCTCCTATTGTCCGTACTCTGTGTATTCATTTTTTATTAGCTTCTTCTCCTTCAGACCTAGGTCCGATCACCTTTGTCTTGAAACTCGGTATTTTATACAAATTTGAACTGTTTTGATTCCAGAACCAAGAAGTTTTTACTTCTATATTTCTACTTACTATAACTTCAGCAATGAACAAACCTGGCGTTTCCTTGTTAAATTATCTTCATGTTTCTTACTTTCCTTTTCATTCATCTCTTTTCATATTCTGAGTATCAAACGCAGGTAAAATTGATTCTGTTTTTAATTTTCATTCTCCAAAAACTTTAGTTTTTCTTTCTATATAGGCATACTAATGTACGTAAGGTACAAGTAAAGATATTATATTGTGTCATGTAAATATCCCAAATAAAGAATACAGGAATTACACTTTTAACATAAATGTAAAAAAAATATCAGCATTAAGATACGGGAAATGATATAAAAAATAAAGTAAAATAAATTTAAATTTGTGAAATGAAAATACTTTCCAAGTACACAATAGTATCTTTTGTAGCTAGTCAGGCATTTGGTGATCTGCTTTTCAAAGAAGTTAAAATTTAATCTAATTTATTTTTTTATAATTTTAATACCTTTTTGAATTATATATAAACTCCCATTTTTTTAAAGAAAAGTTAAATATTAATAAAGAATAAGTATTAAAAATATACCAGGAAAAGCTTTTATATTTTAACTATCATAATTATCTTCATCCCCTTATCCCGGTAGGTTCGAGGGCCCAAAGACTCAACAAGGCTCCCCTATTCACATGACTGGTTTTAACCAAACCCATCCTGTTTTCGTATACTTTTTCTGTTGTTTCTCTCAACTTAATCTGGAGCGACTCACCGGTCCCGGAATTGCCAAGAGGAAGAGGAGACTTCTTGGTACTCATTTCTCTGACATTATTAGCACATGTCCAAGCCACCTCATTTTAAATATTATATACCTATTTGTATACCTAAATATTATATACCCATTTACATAACTAATAGGTAGTTTTTTTTAGTTGTGTTTTAATTAAAGTATTAAGATGTTTGTACAGGCTCCTTCCTAACCTATAATTTGCTTAACTAGAACATGTCAAATCATTTGAAGTTATTGTCTAGATACAGTATTATCTGAAAAAAGTGAAATAAAAATTCACAATAATTTATTATTCGACACATTAATATTAGGTCCTTACATATGAAATTGGCGTTTAGTATGGGAGGAACATAAAGCCGATTTTTTTTTATTATAATATATTTATTTAATCAAAGTATGTACCATTGCTATCTATGCACTTTTACCATCTCATAGGTAGTTCATCGATCCCTTTACTAAAAAAACCATTCGGACGGGAATCAATAAAATCTTTGAAGGCGGTTTGGACTGCCCCATCGGAGTTGAATTTTTTCCTTTGCAAGAAGTTATCCAAATTTCGAAAAAAATGGTAATCTGTTGGGGCAAGGTCCGGAGAGTACGGTGGATGTCTTAGACATTCCAATTGAAGCTCCTCTAATTGGTAGCCGTCTGTTGTGCAGTGTGCTGTGGTCCTAGCGTATCATGAAAAGCAGTGGCTAGAGCGAATTAACCCCCCCCCCCCAAAACAGCTCGGTTGTTTAGCAGCTAGCTTTTCCATCATGGTTTGCAGTTGCTGACAATAGACATCTGCCGTAATCGTCCGGCCAGATTTAAGAAAGCTATAGTGAACGAAACCAGCACTAGTCCACCAAACGCTCACAAGTAACTTTTTTGGAGTCAATTTTCGCTTGGGGCATGGTTTGGCTGGTTCGGCAGGGTTCAGCCATTTCGATGAGCGCTTCCGATTATCGTACAGGATCCACTTTTCATCACAGGTAATGATTCGATTTAAAATCCCTTCATTATTGTGCCGGTTGAGTGATGCAACGCAGCAGTCAACGCGCGTTTGTTGATTTGCTTCACTCAATTCCTGAGGTACCCACCTTTCAAGCTTTTTCACCTTACCAATTTGCTTCAAGTTGATTAAAACAGTTTTATCACTAACACCGCAGCCTGCAGCTAACTCGGATGTGGTTTGCGATGGATCCGCTTCCACAATAGCCTTCAATTCTTCATTATCAACTTTGGTCTCCGGCCGTCCACGGGGCTTGTTCTGCAGGTTGAAATTTCCAGAACGAAAACGTTGGAACCAAAAACGCATTGTCTTTTCTTTTGCGGTACCGTCGCCATACATATCATTAATCCTTCGAGCCGTTTCTGCAGCACTGGTACCACGGTGGAACTCGTACTCGTAAATAACGCGATATTTCAAGTTTTTCATTTTGTAAACTGAGTGACGCAAAGAAAAAAACAATTGAGGAAAAAACAAATGAATTATAATTTTCAAAACACAAATACATGAGTAAATAGCTGTATAAATTTGGATTTGGAATTCCTAACCAAAGAGAAGATATTTGAGATCAAATTTGCCAGTACGGCAAAACGCCAATTTCATATGTAAGGACCTAATATATTATTTACAATTCGATAAATAATCTAATTGATTAATTAAAACATTACCAATAATCTTTATATGTTTTTTACAAACGTTAAAGTATGTCTAATTGCAAAAATGAAGACATTACTAACATTGTTATATGAAGTATTGTAATCTTAAAGTCTTTAAATAGTAATAAAAAATTATGTTTATTTAATGTTTGTGAATTTAATATAGAACACCGCCGATGTAAGATAATGACTATATTAATAAAATAACATTACCTTTAATTAATATTCCAACGTGAACAATTTACAATAATTTATTTAAAAATTAAAATACTGCAATACATAAATAGTAACAGTAAATGTTAAAGGATAACTAAATTTCACATAGATCAGAAAATTAATCTAACTATCTATATGTGTAAGTATATCATAAGAACGAAGCTCAGTCTTATAACATATGATAACGTTAGGAGCTGGGGATATGTGTGACCAAGTGTGTAGAATGTACGAGTGGAAATATCATGTTTTTTTCTCCCTGATAAGTCATTTAATGCCCAAACATCTGTCTGCTAGTGACTTAAAAGGGTATATAGGTCTTGAGAATTACGGTAAAAATGCGGTCGCTTAGGCATATGTGTAGAAATGTTTTTTTGGGTGAAAAGAGTGAAGAATGAACCAATTATAAGTGAATTAAATGCTGTAGCGTAGAAGATAGAATAAAGAAAGAATCGCTGAGATGATTTAGCTACGTGGAACGGATCAACGACAAAGAAAGGTAAAGAAAATTTATACGGTGATTGTTGAAGACAGCAGAAACAAGTTTGTTCATGTTATTTTAATGTATAACATTTAATAATAAAATTCACCTCTAATATATCTTGTTATATAAAGTTTACTAAATATGCGTTTTTCTCTGGTTAAGTTTACATGATTTGAATTTCATTACAAAATGCACAAATTATTTTAATTATTAATTTCGTAACTCTTATAACAACATAAGATTGAGGATTTTGTCTTCTGATCTTTTTAAATCACGAAAAATATTAGTTAAAGGACTATATTAATTTTAAAATACGTGATTAATTATGTACTAATAAATACAACACTACCTCTAATGTAATACAATCGCAAGCCTGCGCTAGGTACACGATACGAATTGAATTATTACCATTGTTATTCATATAAAATTTCAGTGCGTAATAAATCATCCCCCGCAGGCATCACCCCTTAACGGTGAGAGTAGGTACTGGGGATAGTACAGTTTACCTAAGCTATCTGCGTACAGTACACCGAAAGGTTGAGAACTTGATTTATACCCTTCTTCAGTGTGGCATTAAATAAGACGTGAGGGATGCGTTAATCCGGCTTCCTTAGATCTGGGGTAGGTGGTTCGTAACTTTACTAATATATCACGATATTCAAAGTGGTTATTTATGTATTCCTGTTCTTGTACACGAATATATCGAGTATTGGATAATCCGATATGTAAATTTAAGAATTATTTACATTAGACCCTCTGTAACAGCTTTGACTGTCTCTTTCCCCTTTTTTGAAGAATGTTTATACATGACACATCTTAATATATTCGAAAAGAAAAAGTACGTCACAATATTTTTATTAGATGTTCTAAGACCACAACTATTGAATTCGAGCTTTAATAACTGATTTTTCGCAATAAAGTTGGTTAATTAAGTACCTATAATAATTACATATATATATATTAGGCAGTCTACACGCGTCTACACGCTTGTTTATAATAAAGTGCTTGTTTTTCTGTGGAAAACTTTTGAAGCATTTTTTGCCTGAATCCACAATCTTTTTACACCTACTTTGAGTATTTATTATTTTTATGCCCAAATTCTAAATATTTTTACCTACTTTAAGTAATTGAAATTTATACTGAAGTTGTATTCTATAGATACCTTTTAAGTGTGCAATTTTTATCTGGTCCTTCAACAGAGATAATACAGGCGAAAAAAATTAAAAAATTCAGTTTTTCAGAGGGCGTAAATTTTAAAAGGTTAGCTATTTTTGATTGATATTTTATTTATAGTAACAATAATCTTATATATATAGACATATAAAAAATGAGGCTGACAAACTGTTCCTTCTTTGAGAAACTAAAATAGATTTTTTTTATTCGCTTTCAATTACTTTAGCTACAAAGAGTACATGAACAAAAATATGTAAGGTAGGCATAGATTTGTGGACCAGAATGTTTTGAATTCAATCAATTTATTTGAAAAACCTAGGACAATCTAGCGCTGAGTAATTTAGAAAAGCATTGATTCCTGAAAATGCGAAAACGGCGTGCGGAGTAAAACAAAAATAACCGTCCTTCTTGTACCGGAAACTATATAAAATTAATCATTTTTAACTACCAAAACATAAGGAAATGCACCTTTGATTTTGTTTTTTTTCTGAGATGCTCGAGCAACTAATTTTTTTTCTGGAACACTTGCAATGGATTGACCTACTTTGATGGCAGCCATCGATTCTATACAACAGTTTTATCTTTGTTACCAATCATCGATACGATCAGATACAATTTAAAATCACAGTACCATGTATAATTGATTAAACCATAAATACCATTGATATAACATCTTAAAAATAAGTGGGTTCTAAGTAAGCACAATTAAATAGAAAAAATAGATTAAAACAGTATATATTTATTATTTCAATTGATTCAGCAACATTGTAGATTGACATTTTTAAAAATATTGATTGTATTATTTGTATAAATCTACTTATATAAGTAGATTCACACAGGCTTTCTAGCAAGCGCTACATACCTAAATTACAATTGGTCAAGGAATGGCTTCTTGGCTGAAAAATATTCGTCAATGGACAGATATTAAGGGTGTGAAGAAGCTTCTCCGAATGGCAGAGGACCGAGAGATGTACAGCAGAATGGTTGCCAACATTATATCACAATAAAATATACAGAAAATCGGTTAGTTAATTATTAAATATGCACTCATCGCATATCAACATATCGCAGATTTCAAATTTGATCCTCCTTGGTACTGCAAGGCAGAGTCAAAAAACTACCTTTATTAAATTTCCATTCTGAAACGTAAAGACTTAACAGAAAATTGAGGAAGAAGGAAGAAACAAACGAGTCCTATAACAAGTGGAAGGCCCTCTCTCGCGAGCTGATATACATGAGCTAGACACAGAGGAAGATGAATGAACAGTGTTAAAAGAGACCTTCAAGACTTGCATTGTTTCCCAACAGACTGGACCAGTGAACAGCGGTACCCAGTGATAGATATACCGCGACTATAAACAATTGTGACCGTGGTAGCGTGCAGACTATTGAGATTCTGCAAAAGAAGAATAAATCTTTAATAAAAAAAAGTACTTTTCCGTGGATTATCAATGTCACCCTACAAAATCAATGTCACCACATTTGACGGTACATTTTATATTTTCACCTCGTTTTTTAACTTTGATAAAAAATACTTTCCACTGCGTCACTTATCTGTGACCTATATAAAAAGTTTTAATACTTGTTTAAAAGTGCCCGAAGATTTGTAGAATGAAAAAATATTATACAATACCGTTTGAATATATTCCATATTACGTACGAGATTATGAAATGTGAGGGTGTGCAAGGATATAACTTTTGTCTCGAAATTCGTCAATAACAGGAATGAGATAAGGTCAGGGCGGGCTTCGAGTATAATTCGTCGTTTTTTGTACGTAGTCGAAGTAGAATGATCAACTGATGCATACAGCTACATCGCAGAGTGCTAGACTTAACTTTTTGAATTAAGTATATCATATTTTTGTATATCGTTACTTTTACTACGTCAGAAGATCGTCTTTGTACGAAATCAATTGTTTATAAGTGAAATGTTATATAAGATCATTTTTATTCAAATTGAGAGCAAGAATATCGTTTTGTTAAAAGAAATATGAAAACAATACTAATCTTTTGTCATGATATGTCATCAATATACAATCACTTTTAATACTAAAGCCGGAGCCACACTACGCGAACGCCACTACATTTATTTCAATATAATATGCGCTTATCAAACACACTACGTTGTTGGTCGGTCGACCCATTTGCTTCCCGATTTTACGCGACGGAATAGACGCGGCGGAAAATATGTGCAGTGTGGCGCAGTACTATTTGAATTACGAAAACAAAAAAACGTTAAACAGCATTTTCTCAGGATGCATTTTTGGAAATGCGACTTCTTACAATCGATAGGGGATTTTCTAAAATAATGAGCCTAGTTCATTTGCCCACATTAAAACAGTTTTCTCACACATCCTTGCTCATCCACGAGAATGCTGCGCAAGTTTATTCTCCACAAAATAACTAGGTAAAAAAATATCATAATGACTAATGAGAAAATAAATGTATTTTCACAACATCTTCTAACCATGACACAAAAGTTTGAAACTATATTATGATTTTAACACTTTTAACTAAACATAAGAAAAATTATTTTGAAGAAATTTAAGAACACAAAAAAAATAACCTATGCCTTGGTTAATGCACCAATACCTAGTCTGCGTTTTCCAATTTTTAATTATCAGAATACTTACTTTATTTTCGTTATGCTATTTGACATAAACTAAGGCGGTCCCCGCTATGTAGTGGGCATGACACTGGTTCTCATACCAGATGCTCCAGGACCGATTCCCGGTGAGCTCACAATACATTTATGTGATTTTCTCAAGCCTGGGTGTTTTCTTGATGTGTTTTGTTACAAGATTTGGACCTCAAGACCTGTTAGAGCGTAATATAAATCTATATTAATATATAAAGAGGTAAAATTTGTAAGTTTAGATGTAGGAGGTAATCGCCGAAACTACTTAATCGATTTCAAAAATTCTTTCACCAATATATAGAATGGTCTCTCAGGGTAGAGAAATGTTACATATTGTCCCGTTAAAATCAAAGGGCTAATTTACAACTTAAGTCGACGAAAAAATGGTGGAGCGACGCGTTTTTTACGAACGCTGCCTAACGGTGAGAGGTATTTAAATACTTTCTATAGAGAAGTTGTAGAACTCAAAAAGTCCGCAGCTACATAATATCTACATGTTAAGGTTAATACACAAATTGATAAAATTTGACTAAAAGTTACTAAAAATCTATGCGTGCAAAGACGCGGGCACAGTTACTAAATAATAAATCGCAAAATACACATATAAAACTTTCGTCATAACTTGAGACCCAGATGTCTTTACAAACATACGAACTGGCTCATTGAAATAGAATTTCCGCCATATTATAAATAACGATGAATACTCAATAGATTTATTCCACAACAGTTTGGACACTTGTGACATTTGTCGACCCATGACCGGTGTTATTGCTATTATCTTCGGAACAGAGTTATGAATAAGTATTGGTATTTCTCCATCACCGAAATCCGTTTTCTCCTGGCTTAATCCAGCCTCGAAAGGTTTAAAATGTTTATTGTTGTAGACACTTCATGAGAAATGATGTAGCAGAAACTGAACGCTTTGTGTCATGTATCGAGGCTAGCTCACCCCTTACGCAAAGTGCCAGGATATTATTTAAGGGTACGCTGGAGAGATGAGAGTCGTGCCTTAGGTAAATTCAATATCATAAGAAACCCTCTGGTCAAGCGGAGGAGGGTTTGGGTTTAGGGTGCGGGAGTTGCTGGGAGTCAGCCAAATTAGGCGGAACAATTAAACAAACTGAAATTCAATAGTTTGTCTATGGAATCATTAGTACACATCAGATCAAAGTTAAAAAGTTATTTTGCAGCATGTAAACGAAAAAATGCTACAAAAAGGTGAGCGAATGACGCGGTAGAGGATTTATATAGGAATATAGGCAAAGCTAAGATATAACAGATAGGAAATGTGACTTCATATGCACAAAAAATTCGTCAAAGGGTTGTTAAAATCATAAGTTTTTTCACACAACACATTCGCTCGTCGTGTACCTCACGCACAAACGAACACTATATTTAGCTGTGTTGAGAGCCAAGTGAATTTTAATGGACTAGCCGACGTATATTATAGGGTAGATTTTTTGGTCAAACCGCTCCAAGAATGTGTTGTGTATCGATACACACATTGGTGTGTTCACGATATTTATGCAAGAACAAAGTTACGAGTCGCTTCACGCTAGACAGTAATAGAAAAACACACTTGGCGTCAATGACGCATAGTATTGGCTATGTACACCGCGCGCAGTATATTGTTCAAAATAAATGTAAACGTAACATATTATTGATTATTTTAATATAATAAAATATTATATTCGCTTTTAACCGATTTTTTTTCAACTGCTAGTCACAGTTGATCATCGGCATCGACAGTCAATATTATTTTATATATATATATATATACATATATATCTATATATATATATATATATATATATATATTTTATATATATTCTATATATAATATATAAATATATAAAATAATTAACATCAAAAAATCAATGATCTATTCATATTGTAATAATAAAAAATATATAGGTATATACACTAGCAACAGATTGGTCAGTGGATGAATGTAAAAAAGTGTCATGAGTAAAGAATCAATCTGTACCCAGAGTTACGCGGTTAGAATTAAAAATAATAATTTCAATAATCATCTGAAAATTTCATCATCAACAATCATCAATTCTCACTATCTCCCACTACCTCCCCGTGTAATATGAATTTTCATTCAAGAATTTCTAGAAGAAGTTTCTAGAAACTCCTTCTAGAACCATCTATTTTCACTATGCCCTTCCCTCCCCTTGCTTCTTCTTCCAGCGTACCAAAACCCCCACGAACCACCCTTCCCGCGCATCCCGCCCATCTCGCCCACGGACCCCATCTCCACGGAACCTTTCGGCTGCAATGTATTTTAAAACTGGAACCATCATTCGGACGAAGGCTGCGAAATCTTGTTTTCACATACTCGTATGTATCTCCGCCAATGATCATTTATTCAATCTTATATATTTTATCCCCATATTTTTCAGACCATAGAATATATTTACCGTGAAAATCTTAACCTTTGTTAGCCGTTTACTACGCCCGTGGAATCGTTCAGCTTATCGGGCTTCGCGTGCATACAGAACATTCTAAATTATATACTGTCAGGTGTCGTGGCTAGGAAGGAATTAACCAAAATACTGGAAATTAATCAGCGATTTATTAATTAATGGCGATTTAACTATTCAAAGCATAAAGTCATTTAAAAGGAATATACTTAACGCTATTCTTTAAATTACACTATTTCGCAATATATCACTAGTAAATGAACACTTGAATGAATCACTGGGTAACATATATTTAACATTCACTACAACATTCCATCCAATTTCGCTCGTAGTATTTATCGCGTTTATTTATTTCGCCAATTAGGTACTTCATTTATCGCTTCAATTCCTTCGCGGCCGACGACGATCTGTCAAAATAATGTAATGTAATGATCTGTTAAATACGACCACTCAACTCTCCGCGGTGGCTGTGGCCTAGATCCGCGCTATTTATATCCAAAAACTGGATTATCGAACCTCCTAGATTATTCTAGTGTTTAGGAGAAGGTTCTAGGCTTTTCCGGGTGTTCCTCAAATAATGTAGCTAATTCCAGAGTGAGGTAGTGTGTTCCAGAATGTAGTGGAAGGTTCTAGATGTTTCGGTGTTATTATCGTAATTGATATGTTACGAAGGACTCTGTATGTAACCAATTTTGCCATTTCGTTACAATACTATAAAATAGCGTATACTAATTACATTAGAATTTCCTACAATACTATAAAATAGCGTATACTAATTTCATTAGAATTTCCTACATTTTATAAATCGCTGCTAAAGATAAGAACTTTCTTCAAGAAATTATTTCTCGTTTTCTTTGTGGAAGCTTTTTATGTGCGACCTATCGAAGTATACCCTGTTTCATCACTTGTTAATATCTAATCATAATAAAACGATGATACAAATACTATGGTTTCATTCATAAGGAAAAAGATTGCAAAAGCGAACACAACATATGCCCAAAATGTATGGGAAATCACAAAAGCAATGAATGCCAAAAAATAAATAATGATGAAAGTAAATGCGTAAACTGTGTAAATACAGTTAAAAAACTTAAACTAAAACTTGACGTAAATCATGCAGCATGGAGTTGTAAATGCCCAGAATATGAAAAGATATTAAAAATGGAAAAGGCAAAAATTTCGTTTTTTTGAATAGGAACCAAATGGAGGACATCATATACTTAAATATACAAAATTTACTAGCCCACAAAGAGGAACTAGAAATATTGTTGGAACAAAAAAAACAATAATGGTAATGTTAAGTGAATCACATATTACGGAAGAGGTACAAGATTGTTAAATAAGTTTCTAATTTTACAAAACTTTAAGAAGTGACTCTCATAGTCGACACACAGGAAGGGTAGAAGTACTAATAAGAGAAAATATTAAATATGACATTATTACTAATGAACAACGTGAGAAAATTGCATGGAATTTGACTATTAAAATCAAAAATGGTTTCAGAAATGGAATATACTGTATTGTATATCATTCACCAAGTTCGAGTACAAGTGAATTTCAAACTTATTTTGAAAAATTGTGCTCAGAAAATAGCAGAGAAAGAGAATCCATTATTATTTTGGGAGATTTCAACATTCATATGAATAACACTAATTTCATATATACGAAAAGGTCACAAAATATAATTGAATTTAACGGAATGAAACAACTTGTTCGAGAAGCCACAAGGGTTACTCAAACGTCAAGTACAATGATAGATCTTGTGATTACAAACGTATTTGAACTAAATGTAAAACTACTAGACTCTCCCAAAATTACTGGTCATACGATTATCCAAATTTTATTAGAACACAAAAATAAAAATTCAATTCCGAGAACACAAACATCTTTTAGAAACTATGGAAAATATGATGTAGAACAATTTAAACAACAACCTAAAAATTGCAACTGCAATGGAATAACAGTATGGAACTTAATGAAAAGGTTAAAACAAATATTAATAATATTAAAAGTACAATTGATAACATTGTACCAGAAAGAAGACCATATAACAAATGGTACAATAATCATTTGAAAAATATGCAGTATGAAAGAGATAGGTTATATAAAATAGCAAAAACAACAAGAAATCCGGAGGACTGGGAAAAATTTAAAATATATAGAAATAAATACACAAATGAACTAAAAAATAACAAAAACAGATACTTTCAAACTAAAATCGAGAATGAAAGTGTCGATTCGAAAAAAATGTGGTCTACATATAGTAATAATAAAGTCATTAATGCAAAATTACACAAGCAAAATAAATGAAGATATAAAATTTATACTATTTCTGGCTAATGAAGAAGAATTGAAAAAATTAACAGTACTCCAGAATAAAGCGTTAAGAATTATACTAAAAAGAAATCGATACACAAGAATCAAAGTGATGTTAGAAAGCCTACAAATAATGACATTCAGACTAATAATTAAATTTAATATACTTCTATTTATATACAAAATTGTTAATGGACACAACACATTTGAATTAGTAAGAAAAATAAGAAAAAACCAACATGAATATGACCATTGTACAAGAAAAAAAGATGAAATAAGATTGCCATTCAGAAAGGAAAAAAGATCGCAAACTTCTGTGATGTACACATGTACAGTGGGATGACGTTGTATGTGAGTCTGCCAGAGGATATTAGAGACGAAAAAACGAGAGACGAAAAAAATATTAAAATTTTAAAGAAAAAACTAAGGAAGTGTGCGATACGTGCTTTTATTAGTAAATATAAATTATTAAATATAAAATATAAATTATATTAACTATTTTAAAAATAAAAAAAATTAAAAATTAAAAAAAGTCATATTGAAGCTTTGATTCGTAACCACCAAAAATATTGCCGAAATCATCCAAATATTCAATTGTACATCCCAGCTTCCATACTAAGTTTACTTTTTTCTTACATCTGATTCATTATTGTCTAAGTCTAAAGATTCAAATCTATCAAGCTTCCTGTATTTATTTATCCGTAAATACATTAAATTACAAAGTATTTATTACAATTACAAATTACAAAGTATTAAGGCTCATTGGGCCTTCCCGTTGCTGACACAGAAATATTATTTTTGTATATAGGTACGTAACTGTTTAAAAAATGTACATTTAGTTTGTGTATTTATAATTACTTTAAAAGAAGATTAAATTATTTTGCAAATTTATTGAATTAAAAATACCTTTATTATAATAAATAAAAAAATGAATACACTAAAACTAGGAAATAGAAAGTATTACATTTTGTGTACTTTAATTTGAAGAGAAAATAATGATTATTAAATTATTTCATTACATATACCTAATACAAACATCGGAATAATAAAATAAAGAAATTATTTTCTTTAAGGAGTTAATAAACCAAGAGTGTATATAATTACCTCACGCATACAAAATGTTAAATTAATTATTTCTTTAGTACGTTAATACAGTGGAAATACATAATATTTCCCGACAGGATGTACACAGGACACTGACTTATATAATATGAATTGTATGTGCGTTTGTGGGGAGTCATAAGGGTGCTTGTGGGTGCAAAGAGGGGCAGGGAAGATGGAGAAGGCTGTAGGAGGGTGCGGAGAGTCGGATATCCGGTCGGCCGCTGTCCACGCCATACAAACGGGCATTAAACCATCACTTGATGGGTTTAAAGTTTGGATTTCTGATAATATATGGATTCAATAGTAATTTCTTAGTTTCCAGCCCTTAATCAAAGGAATCTTCTCTCGAGAAATTTCGATTGAAATTGTTTTTTGTTCTCAAAATTAATGCTAGTTTTATTTTATAATCAGTATCTGTTACCCTACTAATAAAAGTTTAGTAAAATTACTTCAAATAAGTCTTCAATATTCTTTCCTTTTCTTTTTCTCCCATTGGAAATTTTGAATTTAATATTTTTTTAAAAAATCAATTTCATGATATGAAATAAAAGGCACGAAGTCTTGAAAAACAAAAACCTTTATTTAGCAAATTTATGCACTATTTAATAAATTTAATATTCTCCCTGCTGCGCTTTTATTTAGTTATTTTTTCAATTTTTTTTTTTAAAAACATTTAGTAAATGTGTCAAACTCGAAAGCTTATACAGCGAAGTATCATCTATATTATGATTGCTTCTGAAATGTAGTATGCAGTGCGTGGTTTTTCTATTACCAGTTTTAAAATCGAACCAAATCGTATCAACAGCAGCAGGCAATACGCGATTGCTAATCGCAGACACTAAAAGCTGCGCGGGGTCAACTATCGGGTGCGCAGCGCCAGTACAGCTGATAACAAATTTCAGACACTTCGTAGCATGGCTAGTATAGCCGCCCGCAGGGCCTAGAAATAATATAAATACAATATAGTCAAGATTATAAAAATCAACAATATAAATTCAATGAACCGTAATATAAATAAAATAAGATTAAATTTAAAAAAAAAAACACTTTTTATAAAACCATGAGTTTTATAAAAAGTGTTTATAAAACTGAGTTTTATTAAACACCAAGCCAACCGGTTTCACTTAGCTCAAGCTACGTCAAGACGTTTTTTTTTTAAATAGAGATGCGAACACGCAACACATGTCGCATCAATATTTTTACTATTCTCAAACTAAGCCAAAAGCCTGAAAAATGGGACTAACTTGTTGATGTCCTGGATTGGGACTCAAACCACCAATAGACGAGTTTCATAACTGCTACATCAACAAGCTACTCAAAATTGAACTGAATACTAAAAAAAAACTAAACTAAAACTGAGTCTAAATATAATTTTGTTTTGTATTATTTATGTTTCGACAGTGACTGAATCTCTTTTCCTCATAAAATTAATTAAACAATTTAATAGATTTATTGTTAACGAATATAATAAATTCACGTGTTTTCATGTAATTTTTATAATATTTTACATATCACTTAAGTCCTCGAATTTTTAATCATTAAATTAATGATTTACCTACTATTTATCACATAGCGCAGTATACAGATGTGGAAAGGGGTTAACAATTAAATCGTACGGAACGGTCCTCGTTCGCATTGTATCATCATAAAAGCCACATATCATCTTTCCCCTTAAACATTTAGTATAGTTCCCAAATATAGTTAATTTACTTTTAATCTGACCGTTCAAATGTTTCAATCGAAAAGTCTCAATCTTCCAGCTCGCGCTTCACCGACTCCCCCGACCGGGCAGAGGGAAAGTTTCCTCAGAAGTGATAGCAGAACTTCCCCCAGACATGCTCTACCAACACATTTCAATATCCCATTTATCTCCAGATCCTATCGCTCACCTGGATTCCTATCAGCCCCGTGTAGGCAGCCATAGATTAACTGGTCTCCCGAGCTGAAACTTTAAATCGAGTATGAAGTACGAACCACCCAGTTTAGAATATTGCTTCGCTTCATTTGTTACACTTACATACATATATGTATGTACAATATATTTCACTGTCTGTTATATTTTACTTTGGTGTGGGATGTTACGGGATAGTCCACAGAATGAGACAAGATGAGAGATGTTGAGATTTTATTATATTGATAACTCAGAGATCAGCGTGAGATTCATAGAAATAGATGAAAACTCGAAACCCTGTACACAACGTTAGATTTGACAGTGAGAATCGACACGTACCCGTAAATTCTATCTTGAACCATAGATTCCAACAACTATTTATTCTGAAACGAAAAGACTAACAGAAGGTTACAATTAATTCCTTTTTAACAGATAACAATATTAATTCAATAAGGGATGTGTACAAAGTTATTAATGTATTGATGTAAAATATTAATTTCGTTTTAATGGATGTATTTGCCTAACTAAAAAAAAGACCACCGATCGTCAATGGGCCGACATTTTTTGTCTCTGTGACTTGATGTATACACGATGGACTACAAAAGCCGTAAGTTATTTTCAAAGCATCTAATGGGAGATATATTATTAATGTGTGTAAAAAATAATTTGATTTAATTTATAACTCGAACCATCAATTTAATATCTATTAAAATCAAAAGAAAGTGGCGATATAAAATAACGTTTCAATAGTATAAATAAATCTGTTTTAGGCGTTTGTGGTTTTCTTAAATTATTTATTATTAAATCAAAATCTTAAACAAAAATTACAAAATTTCCACCAATGATGTATTCTTCATTATTATACAGAACTTCATTCCATCTCTCAAGCACTTTGTCTATGCTTTTTCTATAAAAATTGGCTGATCTATAATATGATAAATAATTTATTATCCTGTCAATTTTGAAGTCTTCGTCGTTGACGTATACGTAACGCTATTTGATCGATCGACCCTAGATCGACCGTAGATCGACCCTAAAAGGTGATAATCCAACGGAACGCGGTTGGGATTTTAGGGTAGATGTGGCAGATTTTGCCATATGAGCTCCTCCAATAGATTAAAGACGAAAATCAATGTATCGAAAATTTTTCTTTTTCTCAAATTGAATTCGATTATTTAACCCTAAAAATTAAGAAAACTGTATGATACAGGAAAACAGCAACACCGACGTTTTAGAGCAAAAAATTTTTTTCAGATATATCATTTTTTCTCACAAAAAAAAGAAAGCGGGAAAAAATCAGACTTATTAGACGATCCATTATGTTTATCTATAAACTTATTATAAACTATAAAGATAAGATATAATTTTTTTTAAATATATTAAATCTAATACGATGGTATTCATTAATTACTGACTGATCGACGTACAATACAACGAAAAACGAATCGGTTCCAATGACTGACTCATTGTCGCCCACCAATTACCATTTTTTATTGGGTAGATTTCATTATGAAAAATAGACTTATGGCAGAGTGTTCGATGCAGACATTTATTATTAGATTTTGAACAAACTTTTCTGGAAGATTGATCTGGTAAACATCTGGGCTGGATTCCAGAATAGCTGCTTGAAAACTTTAATAAATTCTCAATTTTGGTCCAAGAAAAAAAAATATAACTACACACTTGGAAGCTATTTAATGACTAAGTGGGCCTAATTAGTAGCTTGTTGGTCTAGTGATTAAGAATTAAGACTCTTACTTGGTGATCCAGTGGTAGATGGTTCAAGCTCCATTCCAGCAGACTAGTAAGTTAGTCCTGTTTTCATAGTACAAACGTTCAGCTTAATTTTAAAATAGTAAGGATATTGAAGGACATTTAATTTTTGCATATTTACTTTATTGGTATTATTTAGTAAAAAAATAGAAAAAAATAATTTTTAATTTGTATAAATTTACAGTTAAATAATCTTGGTAAATTTTTTTTTTTCAATTAAAAGGTAATCTTTTGATCAACCCTACAATAAAGTCTTAAATAAATTGCAAACCTCAACTAAAAAATCTCTCGCTTTATATTAATTAATTTAACGGATATTTCTGTTCTCGGAAATATAATACTTGGTAACACTTCGGCTTAACTTAATTCCAATACATACCCAAACGTTTTCCTTCACAACCAGATGACCGCCGAACACCAGCCCCACCTGAGTCCGGGTAAAACTGAACCTTTCACCCCCCTCCCCGGCACTTGACCGTGGGCCCGGCTTGTTCTTGGCTGACGTGATGTTTGCACAACTTGAGGGATTTTCAAGAACAGGCTGACGTCCTCTGTCTTATCCTCGCGCCGAGCTGGTATCAGTTGCCGACAGTTGTTGACTTATCGCTGACTCGGCCGACATACAAATTGATAATCTGCCGACCGAAATCGAGATTTTCAAACAAATTTGTATTCGATATAGATTAATTTTCAATCTGTGCGACAAAGCACACAGTGGAGCTATTCTATTACTGCACTTGATAAATAATCGACTACGCACACCACCAGGGAAAATTAAAATGTTAAAAATAATATTTAAATCATTTATACAACCACCAAATTAGGAAAGATATGTCTTAAAGATTTACGGATATTCATATATACTTCAGATATTGACTCCTTTGAAAATTCTTATTATATTCATAGTGTTTAACCTTAGAGAAGGCGAAGCCTCGAAAATAAAATGAAATAAGTGCACTGATATAACGCATTCCTTTAACATTTATCGGTTATTACTGTACAGCCTTCTTCCTCGTGTAGTTTATTTCGATGTGGGTATTACAAATGGCCGTGGATCAAGATATCTCACGAAACGGTCGGCAACAATGGGCCCTGTGTTCGTGTCCGACTCGGGCCAACCGCGTCCATCAATAATCTCCCGATCTATATTATTTGTTCGGAGCTGATCGCTTTATTGCCTCATTAGCCGGTGATGCGCATGTGTGATCTCTCCGGGCGACCGGCGGCTGAGTGAGCGGTGAGCCCTAATGAGCAGCCCAAATCGAGGCCGTGACGCGTGTTCAACACTTGGAAATGGTCAGATCATTAAATTGAGCCATTCGGCTAATTTCAGGGGTGTCCCGACAATGCGCGCGGGACAACTGCGCGTTGAAAATAACGCGCAATACAAAAATAAATGAGGACATTAATTCCCATGTATTACATTTACAAAGCTGAAAAGTTAATAATTACCAAATGTAACGCTTTCTGAATAAAGTGACCGAAAAATTTCATCTCTTTAATATTCAAATCAATCATTTTAACACAATGAGGGTGTATTATGTACATTTTAACACAAGGAAAATTATAACTTCCATTCTCTTGAAGAAATTCAACATTTTTCAATCAAGTTATGTCTGGTGTGTGTTCTATTGTTGAAGATACACTTTTTCGTGGATTGTTTCACAAATTTCCCATCATTATTAGTGGATTAGTTAGGTTAGGTAAAGTTAAAAAATAGATTTCTTTCATTATTTTTATTTTCTTAGTTTTTTCTGCGCACTCTTGTCAGCGCGTTATTGTCTGCGTGGTGTTCTCGAGGTTATACTGTACGCTTCGGCATTGCGCAGTTGTCTGCGCGATTGTCGGCGCACAGTTGTCAATTTCAGGTACCCACTTGCCAGGTGCGTGAGGCAGTACATTCAAGCATGAAATAAACGTTTGTTTTGTTTTTTGTTTGAGAGAACATTACGATGTATTGTTTTGTTCAGCAAATCACATTATAAGGTGATCAGGACGCGGTTCCGAATGCACCCGACAGTGCAGTGAACAACCACCCAGCAGTGCAGTGAACAACCACCGCTGGGCGACGTCAGCACATACCAGGTAACCCGTCAGAATGTAGCCGGTGACCACCGTGCATTCCTTGATGAGAATCCAAGACTCGGGGCTGTGAGGTATGCTGAACATTTGTAAACGTTCATTTCATTAACTAAGCAAATCGTCTAATTTCAAGTACCTTCTCAATAAAAACAAATTTTTCAAATTTTATACTGAGTTTACAAGTCATCATAGAATTTTAATTTATTATTACTAGCGTAGGTACCCGTTGTTCCCCTTCTTCTTCTTCATGTGCCCTGTCGGGTCCCCCCGACGTCGGCCATCACCTGGGAGAAAGTTTCCCGGTTCAGGGCAGTGCGGAACAGCTCTTCCACGCTTCTTATCCCGGTCCACTCTCGGATGTTTCGAAGCCAGGAATGCCGCCTCCTTCCGACCCCTCTGCGACCCTCAATCTTCCCCTTCATGACGAGCTGAAGGATGGAGTATTTTTCGCCTCTCATTATATGACCAAAATATGAAATTTTACGGAGCTTTGCTATGTTGAGTAACTGTCTGTTTGTATTTGCTCTACGTAAAACTTCAACGTTACTAGTCATGTCAGTCCAAGATATCCTTAACATTTTACGATGTATCCACATTTCGAACGCCTCTAGGCGATTTAGAATAGTCACCTTCAGCATCCATGCTTCAACACCATAAAGTAGAACTGACCATACATAGCATTTGATCAATCTCTGTCTGAGCTTCAAGTTTAAGTCGTCATTACAGAGTAGACTTTTCATCTTATTAAAAATGCACGGGCTGTCTCTATTCTGCATTTGATCTGCATTTGTTCCCCTAATGGGAGCAAATTTAGCTTGACGATAGTCTCACGGATAGTTAAAGAAGATTAAGTGTAGAAAAATTATAAAAATTGAAATAATGACATATTTAAGCAATAAAAGAGGACGAAAAATAATGTCAATGGGAAAAGCATGTTCGCTGTTTTCTTATAGAAGCCAATGAGAATTGGTAGCTAGTATACTGATTGATAAGGAGAATAATTTGTGGATAAGAATATAAAAAATGTGCGAGTGTCGTGATTCACTGCGAATTATAGTTAAACAACAAAAAAAAAAAGAAGTGAAGACGGTGACGATAACGTTTTTTACACATTTCTATATATTACGATTTTTTTCTTTCCAAATGTAAATGTTGAAATTCTTCGACGGCAATTATTGAAAACGAAGAAGACGACGATAAATAGCGAACTATACCGAAGAAACGATATAATGGGCATTATGTCATCGAACTTGGTTTCAATCAACAAGAAGAAGACATTGTCCGTGAAGAAGATATTTGCCCCTATAAACAACAAAAATATTGCCGAATAAATGTTTCGTACCCTAAAGTCGAACCACGTTCATTATTCGACGTTGATTTAAAAAAAAAGTAGATGAAGAAGACTATGATGATTATAATGATATTTGTGCATGAAATTTTAAGTACCTACAAAGAAAAAAAAAACAATTTTATGTACATGTATATAAATGAATGATACCTACCTACTAATCTAAATATAGGGAGAACTAATTATTATTCATTGACATTGCAATAATAGTACATAATATCACATCATTGCAATAATAATACAGTTCATATTGTAACTATATCATTTACTATCAACCAATTTCTAAGATGTGCCACTGATTTTGGGGTCTTGGTCTGTGGGGAAGGTGCTTTGTATTTTGTTCAAGAGTTTTTTTTTGCGATGATGATAATTATTAGAGTTTTCCAATTCTGAAGGCGATCTTAAATTCAAATTGAATAATAGCATTGCTTGTGGGTAAGCATCCTAACCGCCCCCCTCGTTAAAAACATTGTATGGTAATTATTTTATTTTATTTATATATTTGTTTGGAAATATTACAGTTATAAGTAAGTAATATACGTTACGTTTTTTCTACAGAACTTCACAGAAAATTTATATATTGACTTTCATTTTCTGGTTTGTGTCTTTTGGGGTATTACGCCGTATTTTTGCAAACTTTCTGCCCGACGTTTCGGATCCCATTACAGGGTCCATCATCAGGGCTGATGTGTTGAACCCATCACACATCAGCTCTGATGATGGACCTTTGGCCAGAAAGGTCGTAAAAGCACGGCACAATACCCCAGAAGACACAAACCAGAAGATTCTAAGCAGCCGTGAAAACCTAAGAATACTCATGATCTTTCAAGTCTAGTCTATGAAAATTATTGATGAATTTCGGTATCTTTCTAACAATTATTTATACGATTTTTTACACAATTTTGAAAAATCCACAAAAAAGAACAAATACTACATTATTGCACGAATTATTAATTCTAACTTCTAACATGATTTCCATAATCATTATATAATTAAATGCAGTAAGAAATTTATATATTTTCAATATTCGCCCGTAATGAAAACAATTTTTAACCAATCAGCTTTGACTTTTATCGTGTGTGAATTTTATTAGGTAGTGTTGAACAGTTACCGAATATTTTATTTAAATTTGGATTTTTCTTAATCGTAAACTAAAATTTATTTGAGTTATTAATTTTTTCTTGATACAAATACCTACGTTTGTATGAATTTTATACAAATTATTAATTGGCTTTTATCACTGATTACTTTTTTGTGCGATTTTTTAGAACACCGTGCAGCTCTTTTTCATCTAACACGGTTTTTTAAAGTTGTGTAAAAGAAAGTACTTACCTACACAAAGAACAATGCTAAATTTATTACAAATGAAATTTAAAATATTAAAAATTAATGTCAAAAAATTTCATTCCTTCGTTCCCAGGGAACTGTATAAACACACGCATGATATAACACACATACATGCCCAGCGTTTACACTGTTTTAAGTCACGTCATTTTTGTAGGAAAAAATACATATTTTTAGGTGCATTCTCCTTAAAATATCGTTTTATAAAAATACATATAAAACGATATTTTAAGGAGAATGCACTGTGTATTAAACACAATTTGTTGAAACATGTTTCGGAGCCAAAGGTCCTTTTATCAGGATATAATATATATTTTTACATATAAATACATATTTTTAGTTCTAGAACGATATTTTAAGGATAATGCATTTTGTATTATTATCCACTAATTTGTTGAAATATCAACGTGTTTCAAAATAAAAAAGTATAGACAAAATCAAAAAATAAATATATGGGACATGAAAATAACTAATTAAGTACTTATGTGAGAACAATTTAAAGACAACTATTTGCAAAAAGAACCCGAAACGTGTTGATATTGTAACAAATTAGTAGTTAATACAAAGTGTGGGTACTCTTGTTAATCATATTAATTATATTATTATTTTGCTGTTATTGAAGTAGATATATTAAGGATTCCTAAATTTATAAAACACAAAAAAGAGTGGCTTGTTGGTGAAGCGGTCATGATGCTCACCTAGTGATTCAGTGGTCGGTGGTTCGAGCCCCATTACACCACCACACTAGCAAGTTAGTCCTATATTCATGGCACAGGTTTTTGGCTTAGTTTGAGAATAGCAAGAATATAGATGCGACACGTATTCTGTGTTCGTATCTCTATTAAAAAAAAATATTACTAAAAAAAATTAAAATCGCAGTATATATACAATACACGTATAATATATACAAATATCGGTGTGGAAACAATAATTAACTATATTTATAAATGTCCGCGTTTAAATTCTTTTTTTTGTACAAATTATTTCAAATCATTCACATCCTGTCAGTAAAGCAATCCCCACATTTATTTAGAAATCTTTTAAATGTGCTTCAATGAAACCAATAAATCTAAACGGCCACGCTCAATTACATTACTGTAGGCTACAGGGCAACCTAAATCATTATTTGTTCCAACCATATGTTTATTAAGACATTCTATACATAATTGCCGAACGGAAGAAATGATAAATGTTCCATCTAACCACTTCAGTGGAGGCTTCGAATACAATACCACAAGTTATATTTCAAATATATTTTTTTAAATCCTAGTTTAAAATTTTTGCAGTTCTAGCCACAAGGACAATCATAACATTTAAATGTTCAGTAATATTCTGTACTATTAAATCGAGATCGAATTTATCAAAAAAACTGTACTTAGTTATCTTGTAGTGAACGTAATTAGAAATATTTTATTTTTTATTTATTTTCTAATACGTAATTACGAATCCGATACCAATAATGACAAAACTGCCCTACTAGGGTCTCAGGAAAGTCTTTGTGTATATTTAATTGTTGGAATAAAATGCCAGGTTAACGTTGCTTACAAGTGTTCGATAGTTGATTTATATGTACCTATATAAAAAAAGTTGCGGTAAATAAACTTCGGGCATATGAAGAAAGATAAAAATATGCAATACGTAGAATTGCATCATTTCATTTAAAAATATATATAAATGTAATATTTTAAAAAATGAGGGTAAACACAACACTGTTTTGTTCCACTATATTTATTTTGAATTGTTAGAACGTTTTCGGGATTTCTCCCATTGTCAATAAAGACACGTTTACAACTAAATTAAAATTGTAATTGACAATGGGAGAAATCCCGAAAACGTTCTAACAATTCAAAATAAATATAGTGGAACAAAACAATGTTGTGTTTACCCTCATTTTTTTAAATATTAAAAATGAATTTCCACAATGTTACAAACAAAAAACTTGAACATTTATATATAAATGTATTGAATTTATCTTGTTTCGACACATTTAGGGTAAATTCTTTATTATAACGGAAGTTGCGCACGCGCAGAGTGCTCACTGTAGCAGGAATGTGTGTAGCAGAAAACAGCATGTAGCGAAAATGCGAGACCGTGAAGTGCACTTGAAATTAGTGTTCAGCGCCGCATATTTAAACAGAATATTTTCTTATATTCCGGTGCTTTCGACTGACTTCCAGATCTTTCTGATTGTTTCCAAACTATTCAAGATCCACGTGCCACGGTGTAATTACTCGATTATCTGTGGTTTAGAATCTCGTGACAATACTTATTACTATAACATATTAACCCGACCGACATATGTGTACGATATAATTAAATATTTCCGACCCGCCCCGAACGAGTCAGACAATCAATTTCATCAATATCTGATAAGGTGGCCGGCGCGTTCGGCTTCCTTTGACTATTTCGGCGTGTTTGTTCTGCATGCCGGGTCGGAGCACGATGGTGGCAAAGGTTAAGACAACATCTCCGTTCCCGAGGGCCGAGCGGCGGGCGCCCGGCGGCCACACTCGGCTTCTCGCTAATCTGCCATCTGCGAGCTCCACGTCCAGACTTCATAACATTCATGCTGCTTTTGTCAATGTTTTGAAATTGAATCATCTTGACCATTTAATACCTTATTGCGACGTGTGTTCCCCGTAGCTCTGAAACTTGGACTCTGAGAACGAAAGAAATAAACACGTTAGACGCTTCGAGAGCCTTCGATGTGGGCATCATACGCCGCGAATATCAGCGGCGTTCGGTTCCCTAACGATTGATCGACAATTCGTCGCAGTCAATTGATAGAACCTGTAAACAGCACAGGTATATCAAGTCGAATGATGCAACCGGTATATACAACACAAACCTCTGAGATGCGAGATGCACACTATTAGACTAGTTAAACGTGAACTCTTAGAAGATAGCCAAACTAAGTTGACTCCACAGTTAAAGCAATAGCTAACTACACTCTGCGCATACATGCATATAAATTAAATTCGAACTATGGTCAACTACTTTAATTTAACAGAATTTAACGACAGAATTAAATGAATATATGAATTGGGTAGCGTTCATGGGTCAGTTTAGGAAATATAAACCAAAGTATCTCGGTTAGCATTAAGAACTGTGATAATTTTTACTTGAAAACCTTATACATAGTTCATAGTAAAATTAAGTATAATTCGAGAGTTTTATTTATTATTTTTATACAAAATTTGAATAGCAGGCTTTAATTCAGGTCCTGGATTTAATGGAACTGATATCCTACCATGTTTCCGCCCGGAGTAGCAAGTAGTCAGTGTTGTTCCATATAAAAAATACAAATTATTACAATACGGAGGACATTTTTCAATATTCATTTATTAAATACAAGTGTGATGTTTTTGATGCTGAGCTGATAAAAAAAAATCTATATTTGGGTCTCTCTGTCGTTCTGCATTTAATGCACATCTATGTATTTTCTTGTGTATATTTTATTTTTTTGTCATTATGATCTTATTTTCCATACGTTATTATGTTTTTCTTATATGTATAATTAAAACAATTTTCTTAAATACCTGTATACTAGGAGCGTGCAGTGAGAACAAGAAGCATTACTTTTATATTACATATACATATAACATGTATTGGGAAAAAAAATCGAAATTAAATATTTATCTGACAGAACATTTAAATTGGAATAATATGTTAATTATTGTGATAGGAGTATCACGAAATATATATTTATATATATATATATATATATAATATATATAATATATATATATATATATATATCTTATTTCGGTTTCTTTTCAAAATGTATGCTTAGAAAAAAGTCACGCCTCTTATTCTCACTGCACGCCCCTTTTGTAAACGTATGTAAACATTAAAAATTTTATAATGTAAAAGCATAAAAATTGCGAATAATTTAGATAAAAAAATAAATAATTTAAGATAAAAAAAATAAAACACTTTTGCATTGCATTCGTTATTTAGTAATAATTAAATAATAAACTACTAATTGTAATTTTACGTAATATCCATGGGTTATATTTTTATTTTGAATCATCTAAAACACAAAAATCCAAAAGATGAGCATCCAAAATATATCATTCAAATATCGGTTTTTACTCAAACGTATTTAGAACGGCGATTATTTTATACATCATGATTTTTTAATATATCTGCTAGTATCAAGTATTTCGCCGAGTCATAATGAGTATCACATATTACTTATTGTATTTCACGTAGGTACTCACCGGTTTCTGAACTAAATACATAACGTATTGGATAGCAACTCTCCTTTCCTTTAAGTTTTATGGGAATGATGTTTTTTTTACCCACATATATAAAGATAGATTTTTCTGTACGTTTATGTTTATTTTGATTGATCCATTTTTTTATATTTTATTTCAAGTAAGTTCAAAAATTTGTAACTTTGCACTAAAATGTGAACAAAAATGTTTTCACAAAAAATAATAAATATACGTTGACTTATCGGAAGACATGGGGGTACTATTTTCGGGCTCTCAAAGTCGTTCAGAATCATTTGTATATATAGATTTTTCTATACTACTCTGCCGTTTCTCCGACCTCTCTGGCCTGGCCGACATTTTGGCTCCCACGCTAGGTCCATCAGAGGAATTGATATCACTGAAGACAAGGCGCTAATCTAAGGGTAGGTAATTAAAAGTATTGGTCTGCAATACCGTGTTGAAAGCAGTGTGTGGGTGGCGAATATGGGTCTCTTATAAATCTCGTAGTATCTCGAATATTTAAACGAGGTATACATACGCACATGTACTTATGCATGACTTTTAAATCCTGTGTAGTTTCCGCGGACGGAGTTTCGCATCGTCAGCAACTAATTTAGATTGTCTTCCAGGAGGCACCGGGAGGCTGTGTGCCGCACCCCCCACCCCCACCCTGCAAGTGGGTACCTCTACATAAACTGCAATTATATTTCTCTCAGCGCTGCACAACGCAAACTTCTACAGGACGTTTACAATGTCACTTTAACCTCGTAATGTGGGGATAAAGAAATCTTATTAAAATATCTTCTGTGTATAGTTTTCTGGGATATTCTGCCGTGTATATGTGATCTCTCTGGCCAACGTTTCGGGTCCCATTGCAGGGTCCATCATCAGTGCTGATGTGATGAGTGAGTGTTGTGTAGGTCACTTACTGCAGCTACACTTTAACACTCACTCATCACATCAGCCCTGATGATGGACCCTGCAATGGGATCCGAAACGTTGGCCAGAGAGGTCACATATACAAGGCAGAATATCCCAGAAAATTATACACAGAAGATTCTGAACGGCCGTGAAAACCTAAGGACATTTCTTATTAAAATAATATAACATCTAATGTGTTATGTTTTTTATGGATGAGAATTATTTTTCCTAACTAGCCAATTCTTTTTTTCATCTGAAGATATAATATACGTCCATACAAATATTTACATTTCATAAATTTTTCTTATTAAAGTCAACTTTTGAATCTTGGAGTTAAATATTATTCACTGTGTAATGACACTGGAACTAATTGGCATTATTAAATTATCGAATCACAATTTTGGATAAATTTTTAACAAATACGTGAATTCTGACATAAAAGGAGACACCAACCCTTGCTATTAACGACTGATATACATGATATAATATCACTGTCCTTAGTAGTGTGGGTAATTACAAATATTATGTGAAATACAATATGTCATGTATTATTTGGTGAAACATACATAAATATTTTGCCACAAACTATTAATTAAGACAAAAAAAATCGTAAAAAAATAATTTAACATAAATAAAATATCGTAATTACATATGTGATGTATATGTTAAAGGGGGCATATTGTTTATAAATTAAGCATTTTACTCTTACAGAATTAACAAAAATGATTTTGATAACGATAATGATAAAGTAGCTTGTTGGTCTTGTGGTTAGGACTCTCGCCTCGTGATCCAAAGGTCGCAGGTTCGAATCTCACTCCAGACAAGCAAGTTAGTCCTATTTTTATAGCACAAGCGTTTAGCTTAATTTGAAAATAGTAAGAATATTGATGTGACACGAATTCCGTGTTCGCATCTCTATTTAAAAAAAAAAAAAAGATATAATTTATAGATTTGGTGTCAACTCGGTGGTATGTGATCATCCATTACACCATCTAGCAAAAAAAAGCTTTCTAATGTTGATAGGTTTCAATAAATCGCCTAATTTTTTAACAACCAAACATGTTTCAATGAAGGGGTATTACATTTTATAGGAAAGGGGTGTCTTTATTAAGATATATTATTGATAATCTTGTGAAAAGCGCAATCACGCTTATGGCTCGGCGCAACTGTGAAATTAAACTCGCTCAAAATTTAAAATATTGTCAATAAAAAAATTTTTTTCAATTTTAATAATACTTCGAAATTCAAACTTTTTTAAATGTTTAATAATGTTAAACATTCTTTATATTACTACATTATAATTAAATATTTATTATTACATTATAAACAATAAACATACAATAATATCAAATAGCAACTTCTACAATAAGTACATGTAGTTCGTCCAATGGTAATTCTTTTTAAAGTTGCTCTAAAAATATGAAAGATTTTGCAATAATTACTACCTCTACTACTTCTAATGTTTATATACCTATATTTTATTTTCATTTAAATATATGCACGTAAGGAAAATATTCCAGCATAACTATATTTTCAATAAAATTAATAAACTAATATAAATAACTACATTTGTACTATTCATAATGCCTCCAAACGCGTCTAAAGTAAGTTAAAACGAGTATGAAAAATATTTTTAAAAAAGTGTCTAGTTCATACATGTTAAAAATTTCAATTATAATAATGTAGTGGCATATCTACGGTGGGATATAAACATCCACACGCAACCGCAAACACTCTTCCATCCCGCCAAGCCATCCCAAAACAGTTTTAGACTCGCAGCTTTATTTCATATTTAAATGGAACACTCGGGGCACATTTAAAACCGATTAGAAACGAAGTCGTCGTCTATCTCACCCCGTCTCGTCTAAATCTACCACGTTTATATGATGTCACCTCATAGATAAGCGGGATCAGTTGGATAACCTGTTTCGCGCCCGCCGCGACACTAGACCAGAGATACAGCGCTATAATTCGAACGAGCGCGGGAACTGGGAGCACCAATCAGTTCGATCCGCTACCGCGAGTCTACATGCAAAGCGGGACTCGGTTAAGAAAATAATTTCCGATAAAAAATCCAAGTCCAACTAAATCTCCAGCCGCGCTCGAGAGGCCCGCCCCCCGCCCGCCGCCCGCCGCCCCCGGCCCGTCCGTTCACTTAGCCATTAAATTTCCTCCCGGCTTGCTGCGGCAGGAAAACTAAATTTTAAACAAATATCCTCGGAGCGTAATGAAGTCTTAACGTGATTTTTAGCCACATTCATTTACCGTGTCTACCGCGTGGAAGCGCTCGGGCGCCCGCCTAAACCCTACCTACATCTATCTATCCAAATTATATTTAATACTCGCAGACGGGTTACGTTTTATTTTTTGCCCCGCGCAAAGTTTCAGTATTTTTACGCCTCTTTCGAAATTTCGGGATCGCGTTTTATTTCGCGGTTTTTAAATATATACCAAATCAATTCTTCAACTGTGATATGTCATTATAGAACTTTTAAAATGGTTAAATATCAAATACAGTAATTATCTATCTTTAGACAAACGAACGAATAATATTTAATATAAATACATTGCAGTTAGATATTTATAATAAAATGTATATATATAACTTTGTTTTCAATCACGCATAAATCAACCAGTAGCGAAAATGTTCATTTTCTTCATCGGGGGATGAAAATTATTTTTAACTAACTAAAAATAAATATTTTAATAAATGGGGAAACAGTTTTATGCACTTGATAAATTTTGAGTGTCTAAAGATTAGTTACAAACTAGATTAGGTTTGATTTTTAATGACAATACATTTTTTTGTAAAGTTCTAGTTTCAGAACATAGTTTTAAGATATATTGTGTTTATGATAATAGAATATACGATGAAAGGTGATATAATGATAGAATTCACTGTGAAATTTTGCGAATTACTTAGAAAGATATATTTTTACGGTGAATGGATTTGATGCTGTATATCATTCTTATTGATTTTTATAATTATGTAATATTACATTTTTTAAATAAATTTTCTTTACTACTATTGTGGATTTATTACTCTCTAATAACCCATAACTCTCTAATAACTCCCAGTTACTTCAGTTATTACTCTCTAATAACCCATAACTCTCTAATAACTCCCAGTTACTTCAGTTATTACTCTCTAATAACCCGTAACACTCTAATAACTCCCAGTTACTTCAGTTATTACTCTCTTATAACCCGTAACACTCTAATAACTCTACTTACTACGTTACTTAGAATACTAAATAATACAATATTTTTTTTACAAGTGTTCCAAAAAAGAACTCACTTAATTAAAATGAATGGAAAACATAAACTACATATATTATCTTTACTTGAGTATAATTATGTGTTGTATTTTACTACTAGTAAAAATAATCATTATTTTTGTTTCTTATCACTAAGCTTTTTGATGCTTTTGAAAGTTTGGATTACTAAAAGAAATTTGAACTCGGATATTAATTTACTTAAAATTGGCGGCCCTCGTAGCACAGTGGGTATGACACTAGCTTCTCACACCGAGGGTTCCGGGTTCGACTCCCGGTGAGGTTACAATTTTAATCTATGTGATTTATTCAAGCCTGGGTATTTTTTGATTTATTCCGCTTCTGTAATAGGGCCTCCTGGCCTGTTGAAGCGTTAAAATAAAAATAAAAAAAATACTTTTTTCCCCTTTCTTCTCAATATTCCCGTTACCTTTACACCAGTACCTCCGGCTCATTTTGTCAGTACCCAATTTGTTAATTACTTGTATTTCCATACGTACTTAATACTTCACCTGTCGACGAGAGATACTGATACTATTGAAACTCGAGTGGTAAAATATATTTAAATTGATGTAGATATAAGAATGATTATGTTTGTCAAATTTGTTGTTATAGGTGTTCCAAACAATGCTCACTTGTAATTGATGATATGTTATAAAACGAATATTTAACATAATAAATTTTCCGCGCAATTAATCGCTCAGGGATGTTGCAGAAACGCGGTCGAAGTTGAAAGTCAGCAGCGGCCTCCCTTAAGCCACCGCCGCTCGGAGTTAGCTGCTCGCGGTATTTTTTGCCCGCAAAGTTGGCGCTTTGCTTCTTTTTTTATTATTATTATTTTGTAAGCATTTGCATTCGCAAGGTTGGCGGCATTGCATTCGTGTTTATTCAGCAGGAAAGTGGAAGCGGTGCAGACCGCGGAGGCGGGGGAGGCGGGCGGCGGCGGGTTTTGTCTTATCGAATCACACGCTGATAACCTTTCCCTGTATTCGAGAAACTGACAAATAGGATTATCCGACGGCGGGTCGGCGAGAGCGTGGCTGGTGGCGCCCGAGAGCTGCAGTCCTTAATAATAATTTCTCCTAATTAAATGGTATTGTTTTTAATCCGAGCCGTGATTGTGACGGTCACACGTTTTGGTGCGCTGTATAAAGGCGACCTAATTATTGAATCTATTATTATCATTTCACACCGATGACGGAAAAATAACACGAATCAAAATATATGTGTACGAAATTCAAGGATGATTTTTAAGGTTTTTATTAATTTCGATGAGTGTAGACTTATTTTGACGTATTTTTAAATAATTAAACGTAGCTGTTTGATAAATGGTTAAGGCTCCACTTCACTGCTAATGCATATTTCGGCGTTTTTGTTCGAAAATGTGGGTTTTTATTATTATTTATATCGGAATGTGTACGCTAGACTACATTTTTAAGACGATAGCTTAGATTTAACTTTTGTTCCTATATAAACGTAGTAAACTGAACATTATTTACAATAAGTAAGATAATATAAGCATTAATCGACATGCCGCGGCCAAGAAATTCGTCTTAGAAAAAATCAATTGTTTCTGAATATTTGTATGTAAGCAAATATGTTTTCTTACTAGAATTACGACGATAAAAATATACTAAAATAATGAAGAAATATTCAATATTAATAAAGTTATACATTTTTAAATTTGCAAAAAAATTTATGTCTTTTGATGATTTTAAAACGCTTTTTTTATCATATACACAGGTGATTTTTAACAATATATTGAATTTCATATGCGCTTTGAGTTTTTAAGCACTATTTAAATGTAATTTTTTATTAAGAACACATTAATTACTATTTAAAAATAAAAATTTCAAAGTATGAAAATGACGCAATATTAAAGTCAATCCGTTTTTACTTTTTTTTACGAGTATGTTCGGTTTATTACTTTATGTAAGGAAAAAGGTTTTATCTAAATCATCGTTGTAAAAAATTGTTGATAAAAAGTATTTTAAACCAGTAAAACCTTAAAACACAAATCTTTCTTGTGGACAAAACTAAACTGCCACAAGATTTGAATACGGGATCTTCGTATTTCTGGTAGCCTGTTTCGTAAAAGATCCCAACAAAGATCGACCTTCACCCATCTATTAACAGAATGAAAAATATTTTTTAGCACATAATATATGAACAAACATATTGCGAACGGGTTACCTGGTGAAGTTAAGTCAAGTCTACATTTAATTAAAATTAATGTAATACATGTTTTTTGTAACTTTTTCACCTATTTGTTAACCAAACGAAATCAATATTGATTGAGAGTAGGAAGCCTATCATCGGTCGGATTGCCTATCTTTTTCTGTTCCATACCGTAGGTTTGGACCAGAAAAATGGATTTAAAAGAATTCGATTTTATACACATTTACATTTAATTCAAATTTTTTAAATTGCACAAATATTTATATCGTTAACTTATGATCTAATCTTATTATCTACCTTAATCCCATCGACTTCTTTGCTTCTTGGGAGCCGGGTTACATCAACAAGTCGGTGATACGTCACGAACGGCTACGTTGCGTCCCCCTCTATCGCACTAAATAATAGTGCAATGGTTCTCTGTCGAGCGATGTTTTAAATTGCGACAACCGCGCGTCTTGACCGATTTTACTTAGGCAACCTAATACTATCGTATTCGTGATAAAATACCTGTATTTTAATATAAATTTCAATAAGAAAACAGATGAGTGTAAATATATAGTATCAATTCGCCTATTTTTTACCTGACAACCTGTATTATGGACCAGAAAAAGATAGGCAACCCGACCATTTCTTGTTACTTACGCTTCCTTTTCTCAATCATTGTTGATTTCGTTTGGTTAACAAATAAGTGAAAAAGTTAAAAACGTATCACATTAATTTTAATTAAAGGTAGGCTTGACTTAATTTCACCAGGCAACCCGTTCGCAAAATGTTTGTTAATGTATTATGATTGCTAAAAAATATTTTTCATTCGGTAAACAAATGGGTAAAGGTCGATCTTAGTTGGGATCTTAGACTAGTAGCGCAGTAACTGCAGCAATGCAAGTACATTGCATACAGGTCCAAAAAGACCTCATCCCAATTCCTGACCAATTTAATTGTCGTTCTGAAATTAAATAGGGAAACGTATTCCGGATCACAATACAATAATCACTCAGTAGTTTTACCAACTCAGTTAAATTACTTAAAAAAATAATTAAATTCTGAAATTATTTTACCGGACATCTTGGTATCTATTTAAAATAATGAATTATAGATAGTCCAGGGCTTATGACCTGAATGAGCTGGCTTAAGTGATCACTTTATACTATGCAAAGATCACCAATTTCACCGTGAGAACATCCACAAATAATCAAAAATTTCAAAATTCTATATTGTGTGTGAAAATTCTTACGGTGAAATCGGTGCACGTTGAATTGTGTCAACTGATCATAATATAAGCCTTGGGCTACCCTATAAAATGATTCCATAACTTTTCCCATATAAATAATTTCGTGTCTGAGACTTCTATAATTTATCTTAATTAATATTTCCTTACCTCAGAGGCATAGATAGTATCGTAACTGTAACGTATGAGTAGCTTGTTGGTCTTGTGGTTAGGACACTCGCCTCGTGATCCAAAGGTTGCGGGTTCGAACCTCACTTCAGACTAGCAAGTTAGTCCTATTTTCATAGCACAAGCGTTTAGCTTAGTTTGAAAATAGTACGAATATTGATGTGACACGTATTCCGTGATCACATCTCTATTTAAAAATAAAAAAATAAAAAACTAATAAAACAGCTATTTTACGGGAGAGCAGAATGAATGTCGCAAAAATGTACTCATTTCAATCATCAAAATATGATTCATATTTTTTTGTAATAAGTATCCCTCTGTAGACAAAATCCATTAATTGTGTTCTCAGATCATACATACAAAAATATTGTTAATCCCAACATCATGTATTTTTGTATTCCAGGTATTTTGTTTTAGTATTACAAAATAGTTTTGAAATGTGCAAATATTTCCATTATTATATATTTTAAATAATAGAGTACCTGCCATCACGATAAGGTGCTTCTTTAATGTCAAACGACTCCTCGGAGCTCTGCTCAAACTGAAGATTAAAGTGTCACCCGCAGAACAGATTTCTGGAATCTATTTCAGTAGACATACTCCTCTCTTGATGTTTACCTAATACCCAAATTGTTCTTTACCTTTATTAAACAATCATTTTTCAAAACATATTAATACTTTGAATATTTTAAAATGAATTTATATTATATGTGGGGTATAAAAACAAAGGCAGCAATATCAAATCACGGTTAACATAACGTATAACGTATAAATTTATTATTCAGAATATTTTGAGTTTGTTCAAATCTTTCAGAACAGTGCTGGATTTATGTCACAGAGACATTATTAATCAATTAGTGTATATTATAGATATCTCACAGAGACGAAACTGTATTAATTATGGGAAAGTAGGTATAGAAGTCATTTGGGTGTAACAGGACTTATGACCTGTCTTTTTATGGTTGGCTTAAGTGATCACTTTACACAATTGTAACATTCGCCATTTCCACCCATGATAGAATATACCATGCTTATTCATTTTTTGGAAGTTGTATATATGTTCAAATTGCGTGAAGCTTTCATATATGAGTTGTAAGCGCCTTTTCCATGCGGCCTGTACAAAGCCATTTTCATTCCCCTAAATCCCCACAGATGTCGCTAATGAGAAATGTTACAATTGTGTAAAGTGATCACTTAAGCGAATGTTACAATTGTGTAAAGTGATCACTTAAGCCAACCATAAAAAGACAGGTCATAAGTCCTGTTACACCCAAATGACTTCTATACCTACTTTCCCATAATGAATACAGTTTCGTCTCTGTGAGATATCTATAATATACACTAATTTATAAATTTATTGGCCGTTTCCCATAAAATCTAGAATTCAGTACATTATAAATAAGTAAACCTCGATGACTGCATTCAATTTTTTTTGGATATTGCTGCCCTTGCTTTTATACCCCACATATAACGTATATAGGGTGTTTCGTAGTTAGAAGTAAAAACTTCGGAAGAGTCTTCTTCATTTACTTTTAAATAGAAAATATTCTTTACACTTTGAGGGAAACTTGATAACCGAGATAAGGGATATTAAAGTTTGTATTTTTTTACTTATTTTCCGTTAAACGTTGGAGTATAGTAACTTATATGGAATATTTATTAGCATTAATACAAGTCAAATTAAATGACATAAACCAAATGCAGGGTAATCTAGCAAAAAATAATTCTGCTAGATTACCCTGCATGTAATGTAAAAAAATGCATTTGAATCGAAAAATTAGACATATTGTAAAAAAAAATTTTAAATTGTTGGTTCATATATGTGGGGTATAAAAGCGAAGGCTGCAATATACAAAAAAAAAAATACAGTCATCAAGGATTACTAAAATAGAATGTACTGAATTCGAGTTTTTATAGGAAATATGGCCTATAAGTTAATAGGAAACATGATATATAGACACATAAAATCTAGAATTCAGTACGTTCTAAATTAGTAATCTTCGGTGCCTGCATTCAAAACATTTTTTATAATTTTTGGATATTGTTGCCTTTGTTTTTATACCCGTCATATTACCTACCCTCAAATCATTTATTTAAAATTTTGTTAAATCTCATTTTACATATTATTGAAAGATTTGACGTTAACGTTATAGAGATAGAGAATACATCGCCCTTTTAGAGGTAAAACTCACTGAACTGCAATATTAACCAAAATGAGTTATGAATACAAACATTCATATTTTTTCCATCCCTATTCCAGGTAAAAATCAATAAGTGTATACCCGTGTCTATTTATAGTTATTTAGCGGTAAAATTCACGAATTGAACATTTTCAGTAATTTGAATATACATGTTGAATAATGAAACCTTATTATCTCGATATACTCCAATGTCACTTTGTGGGTTTTACCTCTGAAGGGACTATATGTGTATTCTTTTTTTCTATATTTGAATGTACCTAATTAGTTCAATATTTCACGTTTCGATTATAAATTCTGTTCCTCTCAAAACTTGGGTATCAAAATATAATTAATTATCATGTAACATAGTTTGCGTTTTTCACCCAATTTAGTGATCTCATTTTACAGGTTCTCTTTTGAAATTAACATAAAAACTTATAATCTACTACTTATAATCACTATACTTATAATCTCACATATTATTTTATGTCGCTGTGTCGTCCCTGTCAAGCCATATTGTGAATAACTTCAATGTTCGCTTGCTTTTTATTTTTGTACTAGCAGAAAGTCCAGCTTTACCCAGGTGTATTCAAAGTGTCATGCGAGCAATTTTTTCCGACTTGCACAATATATTTCAATGTCTTAATGTCATACCGTATATAGCGTAAACCTTTTATAGTAAATTATCTATCACGCCATCCAACCGTATCAAAATTGTTTCATCCATACTTCAGTTTATATTTTTTACTATTTTATGACTAGATTCAAAATAACTTTATACATTATTTATTTATTGATTTATTATTATCATCCTAATATAAAGATGCAATTTATTTAATATATTGTATTATAGATTTTATCATAACTTAAAATGAGATTTTTTTCAGTAAATGATTTTTATGTAATAATAAGCGCCACGACCCCGCAAAAATACAGAATTCCTACTATGCATTCAAAAAACAGTAACTGCTCAAAGAATAATTCATATTTAGTCTATCTGTTTCAATCTGATATAATTTATACGTCCGTTCTGAAATGATCGGTTAACTTCGTGTTAAACGCCCTGTGGTTGTAATTCCCGTATTAATCTCACATATAGATACCACGCAATATATTATTTCAATGCGTGGTTAATACCGTGTTCGAATCAAGAACCTTCAGTAACCCGAGAGTTCACTTTAACACTTTAATGTTTAAACACAAAATCAGATATTTGTTTTAAATTATGGTAATAAAACGTCTGTTTAAGTCACGCTTTTGAGCAAGTATCTCTTCAAGAACTGTGCGTCAAACACAAATTTATTGTATTGAATAACAAAATTTCGCAATTAGTGTTTATGAATTAATATAGGCTAAGACTTACACTTCATTAATAAAGATTTTTTTTAATAAATGAACATTACTTTGTGATGTTGCAATTTTGGAAAGTTGTTATATATTTTCAAGCAAATTATATAAATGAATTATTTATAAAGGTATACAGAAAATATTTCACGATGAAATATTTGGTTACCACCGGAATACGAACCCGGAACCTTTTTCTTTCCAGGGATCGACGATACTAATTTCACCACTGTAATCATTTATGATTACGAAAAATTTGAAACTTATATAATATATCTTCTTCTTCTTCTTTAACTGTCCTGTCGGATCAATCACCCGAGAGAAACCATCTCGATCTTGGGTAGTTCGCAGCAGCTCCTCGATTCTTCTTATCTCTGTCCATTCTCAGATATTTCTTCGATATAGTTTTTCACAAATAAAAAATCCATTTATATATCGTTTTCAAAAAGCTGTCAATTTATACTGAAGTGAATCACAAAAAAGAAAAAACCAGCCTAGGTAGTAGTAACTCTAGGATAAATGTATTTTTTAAATTATATAAATATTATTTAATTTTTTTATATTATTATTAATATAACTTATATATTTTTTGATGTTTTTCTTATCTATTTGACTGCACTTTTTAGTATGTGGCCTGATTTTTTTTTCAGCAGATGAGAAAGACCATCTGACGCACATCGCCCTTTTTTTTTAAAAAAATAGAGATGCGAACACGGAATACGTGTCACATCAATATTCTTACTATTTTCAAACTAAGCTAAACGCTTGTGCTATGAAAATAGGACTAACTTGGTAGTCTGGAGTGAGGTTCGACCCGCGATCTTTGGATCACGAGGCGAGTGTCCTAACCACAAGACCAAAAAGCTACTACTTTACCGTCAAATATCCGAGACACGAGCGCACTGTTTTATCCGCACTCTCTTTCGACTTACAATACAGAGTATCTTAAAACGTGTGGGTGGATTCAATAAGGTTAATATTTTTAATAAAATTTGGATATTAAATATAATTTAATCTTAATAGTTTAACATTTATAATTAAGATAAGATTTACAATCGACGCAGTATTCCTCATAATATAGTAAGTTCACACAAGGCATACGTCTGATGCAAACTAAATATTATTGCGATTTGGTAAAGCAATAAGTCAGTGGTAAGTTTTGGCACGACGCTTTCTACCTGCGCACGGACTAAGACAGGGGTAGTCAAGCGCACCAATTATTATTGCAGTATCTTTAGGTTACTGTTTACTTGTGTAGTCTGGCAGTTGTAATAAATACACATATTTGTTTTTGTGGAAATTATATTACATCAACGATTTTCACTGATTTTATCTTGTTCGTCATCCAAACGGGTGTTGAGAGAAATTGTAGAAGAGAGAAGAAACTGTATTGAAAAATCGACAAGTTCTTCACGCCGCGCCGCGCCTTTCAGGAGAGAAGAAACCTGGAAGGAACGTTTATAATTGAAATTATTTATAAAAATTTATAAATTTATAAATTAATAAATCTCAAACATATCTTAGATGGACTGGTGGGTTAAAAAATTGGCATTAATAAAAATGTTTGACGATTAAATACATATGAATTAATTTAGAAAAAAAATTCTATAGGCAAAATAAATTGTTTTACGATTAATACATATATTTATTTAAAACTGATATGCACTAATTACAACGATTAATTTTTGATGCTGACTAGTTTCGATATCACGGTATAATATGTTTCACGGTTTTCATATAAAGAGCTTCGACTCTGTGAGACTTCAATAATTGATCTTAATTAAATTCTTAGTGTATTTATTATAAATATGTTTTCTTTATAAACAAGATATAGCAAACCCTAGAGACATTACATTGTCTCTGTAATAATTAAGTTAAGTTAAAAAATAAATAATTGAGCATATCAATTACTGACTTTTTTTCCGTATTGACAGGAGGGCTGCGGAGAAGTCACCTTTATCGAATTAGCTAAAACTCTACTGCAGCCATGAATTATCTTCAGATCACAACATCGGTATTTAAATAATTAAGGTAGTGAAAAATAGTGAGAAAATGTGTTAATACTTCCACAGAATTTCTACATTTTTAAATAGTTTGCGATCCTTGGACATGGCTACCCTGGCTCCAGCAGCGTATAATTCTTGTGAAGAATTTGCCTTCAAGTTCCTTGTTATTATTGAGAAGAGCACAGATATCAAGTCCGACTACGCGTGACTAAGGAAAATGTAGACCACACATTAAATACATATTACCAACATTTTATGTTTAGTATTAATAGCTCTCACTTAGACGTATCATTCTTGGTATTAAAATTAATATTAATAATATACATACATTTAAACATTATAAAACTATTACCCAATGAGAAAATTTCAAATTAAATATCTACACGTGCAATGCATTTTTCATATTAATCCCTTGTAATAATAATATTTCTTCCTATTTATCGATTATTATTATTCGAAGTTCGTATTTATATAAAAAAATAATAATAATTTCATAGTATCTACATAAAAAATAGCTTTTGTTTTTTAAAATATCAAGTATCAATTTAAAATTTGGTTAAAGTTTTATTTTCCATTAGGTACATATTATTGCAATTTATTTTCATGTTTTTTTAATTAATTCCAAAACAATTTACTGTCCTTTTTCATTATTTTGTGTCATATTTTCATCGGTTTTAAAATACTACCATGTACATGAATTATTTTTATCCATTTAATTTTAACATTTTTAATTTTTTGTTGTTTAATATTGTATATATATATATGCGAGTAGCTTGTTGGTCTTGTGGTTAGGACACTGGCCTCGTGATCCAAAGGTTGCGGGTTCGAACCTCACTCCAGACTAGCAAGTTAGTCCTATTTTCATAGCACAAGCGCTTAGCTTAGTTTGAAAATAGTAAGAATATTGATGTGACACGTATTCCGTGTTTCACATCTCTATTTTTTTTTAAAAATTAAAAAAAAAAAA